>JAFBJT010109813.1:107406-123616 GCA_016785325.1 Chascanopsetta lugubris
ACACAACAACAAATAAAGATGAAGATGAAAATAGAAATATTATTAATAAGAATATAAATAATTGTAATGATAACAGCAATAGTAAAAGAAAGGCTCTCTTTAAGACCAGTGTTTGTTTTGTCCATTCTTTGCTACTGTAGAAACATGGCAGCCCGCTGGAGGAGGACCCACTCTGATATAGGCTTCATCCTAATTTAACCAAAACAAAATGAACACTGTTAAACAGGATTATGTATAAACTCCGGAATGTATAATTATGAATATCACATGACACTTAAGATTAAGGGGTTCTCCACTTAATCTCCCATGTTGAACCCTTGAAGGTCCTACGCGAAAGTGTTAGATGAAATGGTATCCATTTCTATTGACTGAAACAAAATATAAAATTGTTATATGTGTGTTTGTATGAGACTTTGATCACCTGAAAGTATCAATTGTTGTTGCCTGAACCCCAGAATTAGTCCTGTGTATTTACATCAGGAGCAGGTCCTACAAATGGACGCCACTGAGTCGCACCACAATGTATTTTCAGTGGCCTAGAAAAAACAATCTAAACACGGTATGGGTTTAAATGACAGGGCTACCGCATGTACTCGTACATTGTTGACACCACCACTAAATGTTGCTGAAGCCTAAACACTGTAATTCAAGTGATAACACGTTTATGATATCAAGATAGAATTTGTGAGATACAGGACATGTGGTTCTTCAATCACTTCATTTTATGATAAAGGAGCAGAGTGTAAACGTTGAAGTTTATTGGGTGGAAGTAGAAATCACATTCAGATTTCTTCTTTCCTGTAATTATAGAATGAAAAATGTAAAACATTCTGCACTATCCTTTTTTATTTTGTACTTTTTAATCATTTAATTTAGCCCCTTTTGAGATATAATAATAGGTATTTGTAGATTTAAGAAATGACAAATGATCGTGTATTTGCAGTCAATCATCTGACAGTCAAATGACTGATTATGTCATTTCTGGTACTGCTTTTGAAAAACATCATCATTTTTGATTTACATACGTAAGTGAATAGCATGAACACGTTTCTTTTGATAAACCCTTTCATGTGGTGATTTGAGGGGAAGTCTGGTGCAGCCGATTGTTAAGGATAGATTTGATCAAAGGTGCACTGTGTAAGATTTGGTGACATCTAGAGGTGAAGTTGCATGTGGTATCCATCACCTCACCCTCACCCATCTGAACATGCAGGAGAGCCAATGGTCGACTTCAATTGTGGTTAAATCTCAAAAGATGTTCAGTATGTCCATTGTATGTCTCGTGACTTGTTGGATTCCTTAAGATCAAGCGATCAGCTGAAAGACAGGTTGAGTAACTGTTAGTCTCACATGCTTTTCAACAGAACCTGTTTCAGTCAGATGTTTCTCTTGTTTCCGACTCATGTCACAGTGACAGTGTGATTTTTCATCTGTTGTTAGTCAGGTCCATTCATCCTTCCTCATGGCCACATGACGATCTGACACACTCAAAGAAGACTCTCTTCTGTCTCTTCTTACAACACGTTTGATTGCTAACACGGAGAGTCACCACAACCCAGGCAGTATAAAGGGGAGAAGGCATGACTACTTCCTCTCATGCTGCTCTGTTGACTTTTGCTGACGTCTTTACTTTCTCACCACAAAACAAAAGACAGTCTTGTGACTTTTCCCCCGTGTGTCCCTGACAACACAGAGTACAGACTCATGTCAATTTCCCGAGACTGAACCAGGGAAACGTTAAACTCTTCTCGTTCGGTGTATTCGTCATAGTGACGGGTCTATTGTGGGAAATTAAGTCTCCTAGTGTTTTTCTTTTGGATTTCTTGAGCATGGATGCAAATTCAAGGCATTTTGGCCACAGCTGCCTCACATGGTATAATTCTCCCTTTGTGAAAATGTCACTATTCTACTCATTAGCTGGGACATACAGTGTCCATTCATCCATACACCCATTCGTACGTCCTTCCATTATATATAACGGTGGTTCTCAACTGGTCTGGCTTCGAGACCCACCATCACCCCTTAATGAAGAGCCACGACATCACATAAAAACCAGTTTAATAATGAACAAAAATGACCAGCAGGTGGCGATGCTAGACAGAAAAATATTCCCTTTTACGCTCAATTAGAGGCATTTCGATGTAGTCGGTGTTGTACTTATGTTTCTCCATTGTTAATTAGCATAGGAAAACAAACTGCGGGTCTATCTGTGAAAGGGCAGGTGTCTGTTACCATGACAGGGCATCATCGCCACCTAGTGTTATGGAGTGTGACTTGAAGGAACTCGGATGCATAAAACTCCTCTTCAAAATAAATGTACAGGAATTTGATCAATTTATGTTTTTTCCCCCAGCTAAAGGCCCACGACCCTCTTTTGGGTCCCGACCCACTAGTTTAGAATCACTGGTTTATGACACTTTCTTTAAGAAGCTTGTGAGGGACTTGCGGCCAATCATGTCTGCCATTGGAAAAGCGACTAGCGGTTATTACAGGGACAACACAGAGGCAAACACTCACATTTCACAAAATGAATGTATGACGTTCTTTTCACATTACTCCAAAATGAGCCCTTTAATGTCTATTTACATCAGGAGCGGGTCCTCTCTACGGGGGCCGCCATGCTTTCACAGTAGCCACAGTTGGATGTACTAAACATCGTCTGAACTTTAATGGCAACTGAGGGCTACCGTAGATTCTCCTGCACCCTCGAAAGGTGCAGGTGCAGGTGAGGGATGCAACGTGCAGCTTTACCAACAGATGTCACCAGATTTTACACACTGTACCTTTAAAGGGGAAGTCCGCCATTGGTTTCTCACGCACTTTTGTTCTCACTGTTTGACCTCTTCTACACATACTGTCACTTAACCTAACCCCAATCTTTGTGTCGACGTATCACAAGCGCTAGCACTGGTTACCAATTCAGCTTGTCGGGCTGTTTTGATAACCCGTGCACCACTGTGTTCTTGAATGTAAACAATGTAATCATGCCACGCACCTTGCTTGTCCGTCATTTTCTCAACGCTGTGCTCCAAGTTCCTCCTTCCAGAATGAATCTATGGAATTCCTGCAGACTCGCATGTGCTGTAGAAACCATATCTTTGTCCTCCACTGTTTGTTTCCTCCGCAGGAGACCATGGAGGAGCTGGAGCCAGAGGAGTGGTTTCTGCGCTGTGCTCGTAATGGAGACTTGGCCGGGATTAAGAGGCTCCTCATGTCCAAGATCCGGGAGGAGACACAGATCAACATCAACTGCAAAGGTATGTGCTTTCCGCCCGGGACAGGATATCACGGATAAGTCTGTGGGTGCGATGACCAGTGGCGATGTTTTCTCCAGGAAAGAGTAAGTCGAACCTGGGATGGACGCCTCTTCACCTGGCTTGTTACTTTGGACACAAAGATGTCGTGGAGGAGCTGCTGAAGGTCGCGCACATGTGGACATTTTAGAATTCTGTAACAACAGGTTTTCAGTCGCTGCATTGCCAACATAGGTGTGCTGCTTCACAGGCAGGGGCAGATGTCAACTTGCCCAATAACATCGGAGACACGCCGCTGCACAAAGCCGCCTTCACAGGAAGAAAGGTACCACGATGTCGCCCCATATTTCCTGTCATGTTATAAAGGTAACGCGGGTACGATTTGGTGACATCTACTGGTGAAGTCGCGCATTATATCCATCACCTCACCCTTCCCATTCAGACATACAGGGGAACCTATGGTAACCCTCAGTTGTCATGAAAGCTCAAACGATGTCTAGTACGTCCACTCTGGGCCATTGTAAGAACTTGGCGGCCCCCATAGGGTGGACCTGCTCCTGATGTAAATATACATCAAAGGGCTCATTTTGGGGTTCTGTAAAACGCAAGTCGTACAATGGGGTGAATATAAATGAGTAAAAATGTCTACCGGTATATATAATTGTTTTGTAATTCTACTTCTAGAGATAGAAGTGACAAAGAATGACAACTCTTACACACTGCACCTTTAAGTGTCCTCTGAAACTGTGCATCGTCTTGTTGATGGTATGTTTCGTCCAGTTGAGTTCGGTGGAGTAATCAATCATTTAATCACGCGTTGATCAGGAGGTTGTGATGCTGCTTCTGCACTATGATGCGTGTGCTACTGTCATCAATGGGACAGCACAGATTCCCAAAGATGTCACGCAAAACTCCGAGATCAGAAGCATGTTGGAAGGTGAGAGGGGCACTGGGGTTCAAATCTCCATGTCGAATATCTCCATTTTCATCTTGTTTGCATAATCTATCAATCTGAGGTTGCGCATTTTTTTTCCCCAATAGCGGCTGAACGAACCGAAGAGAGGAAACTGGAGGAGAAACTTCTGGAGGCTGCACGAGAAGGAGACCTGGCAACGCTAACTCAGCTGGTATGTGTGAAACACTGACTCTGATCGGACCTGACGTCGAACAGGGGAGTGAGATCTGATCCCAGTTGGTCACCGAAGACTTGAAGAAGATTTAGCTTTTACTCGCCGTTTGTGATTGGATTTGTCAAGACAGATGATAAAACCAGGCCTTAACAATAGACTATATAAAGGTGGACGCAGCGTCCGTGACGTCACCTGTTGGATTCTGCAAAGTGCTTATGAAGCGTGTTGTGGGTGGTTCACTTGTCGGCGAGGAGCCGAGTTCCTGGCTCATCCAGAAACAGGTGAGAAGGTGGAGCACAGGTGGAGGTGGGGTGGGCCACTGGTGCTGTTGCAGCATCCAGAGAACATGCCAGGTCGGCCCAGGTGTCACTCAAGAGGCCACGCCCCCTCATTATGCAAAGTGTCAAACTCGATAGACTCAAAATAAGCCAGCTATAAATGTTCTTTGACCAAAACCGTAGTTCGTACCAGGCTTCAAACATGTTTCCTTCACCTTTTAAACTTGGCCATCCCACCCATCACATGGGAGCCTGTAAGGACTGACTTGCTTTTGGAGCCAGCCTCCAGCGGCCGCCCTGTGGACCGCAGGTTTTTCCACTTCCATATTGGGCTCCTCCGTCAGCCCCAGAGGTTGAAAATATGTTTACAGACATCCATCTTTCATTTTGATGAATATTCCCTTTTCAGTGATTGACAGGTCAATGTCTGTATAGTTTCACACGTTGTGTGAAAGTTTGATGCAGATATTTTGGCTTCCTCCTGGGTTTTGGGTTACATGGGGGGTTTCCCCGCCGTTAGGGTTCGGACCCAGCTCTTATAGACATATATAGCCTTATAGACAGATATTGACGATTGCGATGTCGTTGATGACAATTGCATCCTCATGATGAGATTGCTGAACTGGACATTTTCATAAGGATCTTAAGATGGGGTTGATTACGCTTTGACGTTAATGCTTGGGTTGACCTTGCTTTGCCTCCACGTAGCACGTCAGCACCTGTGTCCAACTGGACTTAAAGGTGAAGTGTGTACGATTTGGTGACAAGATTTGGTGTTGCATGTTGTATCCATCACCTCACCCTCACCCTTCTGAGCATGAAGGAGAACCTAAGTTCCTCATCTGAATAGACATTAATGGGCTGATTTAAGGGCAATGGGGGAAAAATAAATGTAGGTTATTATAAATTCATGAAAATGTCAGTATGTAAGTGTTTTGTAATATTTTTTTAGAAGTGACAAAAATGACCCAAATCGTACACAGTGTACCTTTAAAGCAGTCTGCGTCACTTTGGCCATTCCTCCTAATCTTTGCTTGCGTTGTACATCACTATGTGAATTGTAGAATTGTAGAATTGTAGAATTCGTTCCTGTGTTATGCTCCGTCATAATTGGTACAATTGATGAATGTCTCTCTGGATAGATGGGGAATCGATTTGACTCTGCCCTTTTATCACCGTGACAACAACCATATTGACAACAAATCGTCCTTTATGTTCACTTTGAAAGAAAAAGAGAAGAATGGGAGTAAATGTGAGGAGAGACACCTTGTGGTCAGTTTGTGAGAAATGTGCGGCTCAGGTTCCAGCGCTTCAGCAGAATGATGAAGACCTGCATGATGCTCAGATCCACACACCACACGTGTTCTCTGTCTCTTGTGTGTTTGCTGCAGCTCAGCAGGAAGAAGCCTCCGGACATCAGCTGCACAGATCTGCTGGGGAACACTCCACTGCACAGTGCTGCCTACCGAGGCCAGCGACAATGCGCCCTGAAGCTGCTCAAATATGGAGCCAGCCCCAATATCACGAACAAGAAAGGTACTAGCCATCAGTTGCAGTTGGCAGGTTTGGGGGTGGGGGGGGGTAAAAAATAAGGAATAGGGAATGTAAGTGTTAGTATTCAAGTACAGAGTAGAAGATAATATAAGATAATGTAGGTGCAAAAACACAAACTAAGAGACATCAATACTGGAATATACACTAAACAAGATTATGAACAGGGAATCCGACAGTGAATGGAACCCGAGATGAACACGACGAAAGAGTAATTGAACAAGGTGCATGAATATTAAGTAACAAATGTGCCAGTTGTGAATGAGTAGATGTTATGAAGTAAAGCCGAACTGTATAAATGGAATCAGAAGAACTATACATTGAACCAGGCCATTGGCATGATATAAAAGTCATTGACAGCTGTGAAAATGGAATTAGAAGGAACTACACATTAGGTCGTTACAATGTGCGAAAACCGACAGCTGTTCGTGACGGCTGAATGTGCAAAAAATGAAACAAATGAGTCCTTGGTAGCTGCAGTTGGCACGGGCCCTCTCCTTAGAGCCGCCTTTGTGACCCCATGCTTTTCTAGAGGCCCAGATTGGACAAACTTAAAACCACCAACTGAAGATTAGCATCGGTCAGTGGCCCCCGAACTGTGATCGCAGTGCGAACCGGTACCGCGATGGACTGACAAACAAACACTCACAACCATCACACCATTTGAGTCAAGTTCAAAGCATTGATAACAGACACAATATGCCATTTTTCTCATGAAGCAGTGTTTGACACTGACTCGCTTTGAATGTAAAATAGTTTTTCATTCGACTTTGAGATCTTGATCTTGATTTTGTGAAACTGAAATTGACATTTGGTCTGATTTGAGCATGTGTCATAGTTTGGGACTTCCTGAGATACTTGATTCACCTTAGGACAGAAATACATTTTTCCTTCTTTCTTGTGGTTCTTTGTGTTTACATTTAAAAAGCAAAGTGTTCTCAATGCCCTCCTGATATATTTGTTTTGTTTTATTCAACTATTTATTTAAGTTTTTGTCAAAATGGAAATGACATTTAATTTGAGTTTGTATTTTTTGTTTTGTTTTGAATGAAAAGGACATTTTGTTTGCCTTTATGAATCTAAGACGGCTCATATTTCAAGAAAATCCAAACCAGTCCCTAAAAGAACTCCTCTCTGAGGTTGGATAGAAATACATTAGACGCCACCTCACCTTTTTCTCTGCTTCATCTGTAACTCGCAGGCCAGACGGTGTTTGACCTGGCCAGCAACTCAGCGATGAAGCAGGTCCTGGAGGGCGCCGTTCACAGGGTGAGTGCTGAGCTGACAGTCGACTTCCTGTGATTTGTCATCTTCCTTTTTGAACTTTTCTCCATGTGTCTGATTTGTGCATCGCAGGGCCTGACCCGGCACGTCAAGAAGTACGAAGGAGTCCTGTGGAAGGTAAAGTCCGGGAATCATCGTCCATACGTGCTCGAGGAGCACAGTCCATCACTGCTGTAGAAAGAATACAAAAAAAAATAAAACTGTTTGATATTTGACCATCATAGATTCCCTTATGGGTCACATTTCAAAAACACATTATGTCATATGAAGGTCATAAAATAGATTATATGTCCAATCCAATCCAACTTTATTTATAAAGCATTTTAAAGATGCAGTGTGTACGATTTTGATACGTCTCGTCACTTCTATCTATAGAAATAGAATTACAGACAGACATTTTTACAAATATATTCAAATATATCCTCCGATATATTTTGCCCTCCGAAAAACATCATATCCACTTCCACCGCCACGCGAATGACAGCCAGCTCGGCCTTTCGACCCCACCCAATCGTCCATCTTCCCCCCTCACCAACTTGAGTGGTGAGGTCACTTAACCTCTTTAAGTGCTTGAAATAAAAAAAATAAATAAAACTGGTTCACCTCAAACTTCCCTAAATCAAACAGTGACAAAACCGAACTTCTCTGAATTGGCACATAGCTCTCTCTCTCCCTCACATCCCATTTCAATTCTGTTACCCGGTCCACTCTCTACCATTTGCATTATATCAACTGTCTGGACCCCGCCCTCTCTCCTCACACTCCTGCTATCCTCTTCCACAGGACAGCACACACATTCTTCCCACTTTATATTGCAACTCCCCTCTTGTGGTCTTCCACAAAAAAAACTCTCCATGACCTCCAATAGGTTCAGAACTCAGCTGTCCGCATCCTGACGCAAACCCCCTCCGTCTATCACATTACTCCCATACGGTGACATCTCACTGCCAATCACAGCATCAGTCTTAAAATATGTCTCCTCACATTCAAAGCCATCCACAATCTTGCCCCTGCGTATCTCTCCGACCTCCTTCAAATTGCCACTCCCATCCGCACCACAGACTAAATATAAAGATGGACGTCCCCCATCGGTTTCTGCAGAGTGCGTTCGAGGCAAATTGCGGGCGAGCCCCTTGTCGCCGTCTTGTCAAGTCCCAACTTCTCCTGGTTCCCGGTTCATTCCAAAACTGGCATAGACGCACGGAGCACGGTGCCATTTGAGAGTATATTCCTTAGGGGTCGTCAACAAATGTATAAGCACACATCATTGAGCCACACTGTCACATTGCCTGACACTCCGTCATTATGATGAAACACCAGCCAGTTCATTCAGAATGGATCCCACTTACTGGGTCTTGATGACAGTAACACCAGCTTGGTAAATGTGCTCACCATTGAAAATAGTGTTAGAGTTCTAATTACCACTTGGATGTTGACGTCTGTGCTATTTACGTCAGGAGCTGGCAATTACTGCTGCCTCTGAATTACTTGATGAGGGAATTGGGGGAATCCTAAAAAATGACTCTAATTTCACTACCTGCTGAGCTAATCAGTGAGAGAACAAATCCACTCACAGCTTCCCCAAGTATGTGTGCATGTGTGTGGGTGTGCGCATGTGTGTGTGTGTGTGTGTATTTGCACTTGATCAAATTATCTCTACAGTTGTTTTCCTTGCACTCAGCCAACCGTAACATCTACAATAGATAGTGAAAATTAATTTCACACTGGCGGGGAACAGGCACGGTTCCAGTTCCAAGACCAAAATTGGAACCGGCCGGCGAGATCAGAATGAAAAAAAAATCGGTTCGGAACCTGAAAAATCGGTTCTCGGCCAAATCGAAAAATTGTGGTTCTCCCATAGGAACTGTGACCAGTGGGTGTGTCATTTTATATTAGTTATCAGCATTTCCCCAACCGTTCTAATAGCGCACACACACACACACACACACACACACACACACACACACACACACATACGTGCATGCGCTCCCCTCTCGTCCCTTCCCGGGGAAAAACCCTGTTTGTGTTTACTTCTGCCTGTGTAGCGAGGAATGAGGCTCTCCCTCTTTGGTTCCCTTTTAAAGGGGCAGTGTGTAAGATTTAAGTCATTTTTCTCACTTCTGAAAATATTGCCAAACAATTCGTGATTTTATAATCTCCTATATGTATTGTTTTTTCCCCCCATTATCCTTAAATGAGTCCTTAAATGAATGCATATTGACATGAGGGGTGACAGACAGGGGCTACCACAAGCTCCCCTGCATACTCAGAAGGGTTGAGGGTGAGGTGATGGATACAACATACAACTTCACCTCTAGATGTCACCAAATCGTACACACTGCGCCTTTACCTGGTTGGAACGCGGGCCGGTAAACCCCTGCCAGTGTAAATGCCCTGTCAGTGATTTTTCCCCTGTGTGGTCCTGTGCAGAGCTCCAGGTTTTTCGGCTGGCGCTCCTACTGGACGGTCCTTCAGGACGGCGTTTTGTCCTGGTACTCGAAGCAGTAAGTGCTAACTTGCTTCCCTCTGTCTGTGCTCCTTGAGTCAGGGTGTGGAAAACTGTGCGCCGCAGATAAATGAAAGTGCTGTGCCCTTTTGCTTTCGAAAGGTGATGGAAAACCTTTTCTCTTACCTCTGTCTGAAATTGCACGCGTCAGCACAAAACGTATCCAGTTGGCAAAAGAAAACTCTCTTAATTCTCCCATGTAAAGGTCAGACGCGGCGTCTAATGTAAAAAGGCAAGGCTGTAAGGCCCTGACTCACGCCCACTGTTTGGTAAGTCAGCTTTCACAAAGTGCACATTACATTGGGACTCAGTAACTTTTTCATAACCAAAATGATGTGTGCGATATGCTTATTTGTAGATCAGAGCCAAAGATAACAGCTTCTTCACCCTCAAATGCTTCGATGACAGTGTGCATCACTTCAAAGTGGCGCCCAAACAGAACACGGAGGCAACGAGAAAGGTCTGTTTCATGTTTTTCTCTCCAGCGGAAATATCAAACATTCGGTGATGAAAAGGCAGCTGTATGTGGGTGATACTCACTAATGGCTCCAAATCCAGTTCATGGCTTCGCTCTGTAACATTCTGCCCGTCGAGCACCAAGGAATGGCGCCTTTGTGCTACTGACTTTTTCTCAGCCTCAGAATCAGCAAACCAAACATCCAGTCTTTACAGCTCAATAATGCTCGATCCCCAGCGTGTGAGGCAGTGCTTCTCAACTGGTCTGGTCGTGGGACCCACCTTTAGTGTCGAAGCGCGAGGGGCTTCGCCCTCTTTTGTGCTCAACGTAAGAAAATCGTACAATTGTCGCTGTCGAGTTTGTGTTTCATCGCGGTCATTTAGCGTATTTGAACAAACTTTGCCGGTTTTCTTCGATGCGGGAAATTACAGGCATCATCGGCACCTACCGTTAAAGGTGCAGTGTGTGCGATTTCTGTCCCTTTTTTTTCACTTCAAAACACATTGCAAAACAATTAGATACTGACATTTTCAATCGTTTATAATGACCTAAATGTTTTGTTTTTTCAGGACCCTTAAATGATCACGTTACTGTTTGTTTACACGAGGAGAGGGTCCTCTCTAAGGAGGCCACCATGTTTTTACAGTAGTAAAAGTGGATGTACGAAACATTTTTTTGAGTTTTAGTGACGGCTGAAGTCGACCATAGGTTCTTCTGCAAGGGTGAGGGTGAGGTGATGGATACAATATGCAACTTCACCTCTCAAATCGTACACACTGCACCTTTAAAGAGTATGGCTTCGATAGCACGCGGATGAATACGAAATCTTCTTGAAAATATAACCCACTTTTTTCCCCCTCTGAAAATGGGTCCATGACCCACTTTTTGGTCGCGACCCACCAGTTGAGAATCACTGGTGTAAGGTGTCTCTCACTGTACAGCGCCACCCACTGGACACTGGTACACTCGCTCTGAGTCAGGTCATAGCTGCAACCTAACCTGAGTTGTATACTCTGTGGTTGCTCCCACATGGCTCTCAATCCACCGAACAAGATGGCAGCCGGAAAGTGGTGTACTCTTTACGAAACGCCATTCACAAAAAAAGGCTAAATATCTCAAAGCCACACTTTGACCACCAGGCTTCACCTCAACAGGGTCACAGTCTGTTTATTGACTGCTTTCATTACGCGATCATATGTTTCTTTACCCACCAGGCCTGGCTGGATGCACTGGAGGAGCACTCAGCGTACAGCACACACTACTGTTCCCAGGAGCAGGGCAGCGAGGAGGAGGAGGAGGACGTGATATCACTCGGAGAATTAACAGACTCATTACAGGTGGCCCCCGCCGACTCTCCACAATTAACACGTCAAATCACGTGGCGTAATGACCCGTTGTGCCTCCTCTGAAACAGATCCTCCCACCGTGCACTGCTTTAATCAACCTTTCTCAATCTGTTGGGGTCTCAGGCCGCCGGTCGCAGCCAGAAGAGGCTGGAGGAGGAGGTGGAAGTTTTCCTGTCCATGGTGAAAAATGACACACTGGCAGCAAGTAAAGCCTTTCGTTTCATCCTCGGCTTGTCTCTGTCGAAGTCTGCATCATCTTCTTCTGTAGTTCTGATTGTAGTTTTTCTGAAAGCACGACAAAAAAAAAAAAAAACCCAACATGAATCTTTTAGATTTTTCATTTCACACCAGTCAGGACGAGTCTCTGTGTGTCTGTGTGTTCATCCCACCAGGTTTTCCATCTGCTATTCTGAAGAAAATGCAAGAAATCTGTGATTTGTCCCGTGAAACCACTTCCAGTCTCGGTGTGTGTCTCGGCCTCTTCTCGAGACAGGAAGGAGTAAGTGTCCGTTTCTTCTACATCTCAGATTTGTGTCTGTGTTTGTGTCCCTGCCGTCACTCCCCACAACTTAGAGCCCATGTTCGAAGAATGTTTTATTTTCAATACGTTGCATTCCTCTCTGAGAGTCAGTGGCTTACAGATACATTCATTTGTCCTTCCCATTATTGTGAACACAATAGGCAAGGAAAGGAATTTTTTTTAATATTTTTTAGAAGTGACAAAAACGACTACATTCTTACATTCTGCACCTTTAAGATGCTTTAAAAGATCTTAATCATAAGCACAATGGAAAGATACATGTTTTCAGCCTGCATTTAAAAGTGTTCACATTTGGGACTGATCTCAGTTCAGTTCGTAACTTGTTCCACTTGTGTGCGGCAGAACAACTAAATGCTGCATCACCATGTTTAGTCTGAACTCTGGGCTCCGCCGGCGGATCTCAGAGCCCTGCTGGGTTTGCATTCTGTTCATATGTCTCTCGTGTGTGTCGGACCGGAACCATGAAGTGATTTCTAGACCCTTTGGAGAATTAAAAATCGATGAATCAATACCTCAAGAATTCTTTAGAATATCGCCCTCAAGTACAGTGTTACGCATGTTCAGTTAAAGGGACAGTCTGCGGGATCAAATGATATCCAGTCGGGTCTCTTCTCTGGGAGCCTTTAGTTAAGTGTGTCATGGTGGTGCAACACGATGGCCTCCATAGAGAGGTGATGCTCCAGAGGTAAATATAAACTACTCCCACCGTAATGAGAGCAATTAGCTCGTTTAGGTGATTATACATTCACATAATCTCAGCATACTGGTTTTATTTTCCATGTGTGTTGTTAGAAATGGAAACAATTATATATCAATAATAATAATAATGCTAATGATAATGTCTTACAGACATGATGACCTGATTAGTTTGGGTAAAGGTCAAGATCTTTGAACTGTTATTGTCTCAAAGGTCAAAGGTCACAGTGGCCTGCTGTTGGAGAGCTTGTTGTAAGCCACACACTTGCAGACAGTCTTTTGTTGGTTTGCTTGGTTTTGTGTTTGAATATTTGGAAAAAAACATTCTGCATGAAATCCTTTGCTCTGAACAGTTAAGTGGAGATCGCATTTGCGTGACATTTAAAATCTCTACACTTTATTATGACATCTGTCAATTATGTAACAATGTCCGCTACTCTGCAAGAAGTTTTTCCAAGTTTGAAAATAGTTGATTTAGCCGCTCTTAACTTGGAAAGCACAGAAATGATAAATACTGTAATCCTTTGGGTCCTTGCTCGATGTGACCCTCAGCTTTATATCCACATATTCTAAACAATCCGAGGTGTCTGTTTGAAAGCCCCTCTCACACCGACACATGAAAGCCCTTTGTCTCGACGCAGTAATTAAGCCCCTGGTCTTTGTGTGTCATTCAATGGGTTTGATTGAAATGGAACGGCTCTGTTTATAGTCTCCAGGAAACAACAATCAGTTCATATGAATCTTTATGAAGCACTTTACTGTATAAATTGTCTACATGTTTGTTCACGTGTGTCCCTTTTCCACAAAATCGGTTTCTGGGCTGGTTGTGCCACTTCCTTGTGTTTCCACCGCCGGCGCTTCAGCTCCACACGTTGAAAATGATGACATCATAATGATGAATGAGATGAAACAGCAGCAGACTGGAGCAGCCCTGGTTTGGGAGTTCTGGCAGCTTGTTCTTGACACATCATCTGGGCAGAACTTTGTTCATGTGGCTGTGTCAGACAGCTATTGTGTGATTGGTCAGAAATGTGTTCTTGTTCTTGTGAAGTATGTTACGTCCTGGCCAGACAAAAAAAAACCGTTGTTCTTGATCTTGCTGCCCGGCGGAGCAAGAACAAAGTTCTCTGTTCTTGCGGAGTATGTAGTGACGTTGAGGAGAGACCTGTGTGCTTTATGAAACTATGATCATCCTCAGCAGTCCTACATAAATGAACAGGAGCCGCTTGAGCTGAGCTGGCGATCCAGCAGGAGACGTCCGTTTCCGGGTTTGAGTAAGCGGGTCCGGTCGGTCTGACCGCCACAAGCTGCAGCGGTCTCCTGCTGGATGTGTCCGCACACTTGAGCGGTTTTTTTTAATACATTTAAATGAAGTATCACGGCAACAGAGCAGGGAGTTGCAGCGTCAGTGGGCTGTATGCGGCGGGGAGCCGCTGCTCCCGTGGCGGGCGGGGGGGGGGGGGGGGGGGGGGGGGGGGGGGCAGAGCTTGTAGCAGGAATAGCCATCCTCCGCTGAATGTGGCGACACAGTCGGATCAGTTTATGAACAAAGAACGATTTATAAGGTATTACGGTGAACAGGGGATGGAGCCGGAGCGGCAGTCGGTTGTATGAGTGCGGCAGCGGTCCGAACGGGCCGGTGCTCGCTATGGGAGCAGCGATAGGAACGAGACGGCATCTCCCGACACAGCTGAACAGTTTATAAACAAACTCGTGTGAGCGCAACAATAACTGGTCATAATTAAGTATAACGGGGCGCAGAGGAAGGGGCTGGAGCGCAGTGGGAGGGGGGCCATCTAAAAAATCCCGCATTATTCGACGTTATACGATGACATAATGACATTGGCTCTGACTTGTGCGGTGTGTAAGACCACCAAAGGGGTCCTCAGAGGTGTGGGGACAAGAACCCACTAACACACTGGAACCGGTTTGGTGGGAAAAGGCGTATCGGAGCCCTCTGCGTGCAAAACGAGATGAAATTCCATTTGTTTGTGTTGATGCGTGTATGGCTGAGAGGCGAAAGCTCGCAGTAATTCCTTGCGTCCTCCAGATTCTTTCAGGCATTATGTTGTGTAACTGCATGAGTCTTATACTGTGTATTTGTGCACATGGAGGTAAACAGCAGTGGTTCAGTGGCGCCGAATCGGACTCAGTCACTGTCAGATTAGATTCGATTAACAACCTATATTAGCCCACGATGGGGGAAATGACATTCCTCGCTCTCTTGTTTGTCACATGCACGTGCTGTCTGACACACACACACACACACACACACACACACACACATTACACACAAACATACACACACAGCACAGGAGAGATCTAAGAGCGAGGGGCCCTGAGCAGTTGGGGCTTCAGTGCCCCTGTAGAGAGGAGCCGCCCCTCATGTAAATATACATTCATGGGCTCATTTAAAGGTAAGAGGAACAACAATACGTTCAGGTGATTATGAAAATGTCAGTCTGTAATTGTTTTGTAATATTTTTTAGTAAGTAAAAGAAAAATGCGTTATATTTTTGAAGAAATGCTTTGTGAGACCTCACGGTGGTCATGGGATCATTTAAAGGTACAATGTGTAGGATTTAGTGACATCTAGTGGTGAAGTATTGCAGGTCAGCCACCTCTCGCCTCCTCTGCCCCTTCCAAACATGCAGGATAACCAGTGGTAGTTATCATGAGTTATCATTCCAACTCAGAGGGTCTTTGTACAGTCATGCACATGGGGTGTGTGTACAGTGGTAAACGCGGCCATTAACGGGGATAGTTATTACTCAGGAAACGAGGGGGTGAACCAGAAGGTTGGTAGATCCAGTCCTGCCTCCCTCTGCTTTCCATCGTATTGTTTCACATCGCTCGAAACGTTTAACTATTTCTGCGCTGGATGTTCCCGCGTGTGTCCAACATGTACGTCTTCACATCATCATCACCAAAGTCTGTTTGAAAGAGGGAAGGTTTGGTTGATGGTTTATGGTCCATTCCCTATCATTTGATCCTCTCTGCTCTTCGGGAGTCGTGTTCTCTGGCGGGCCATATGAGATGGCAGCGCCATGGCAGCTGGAGCCTATTACAAATAAACCTCTCTCTCTCTCTCTCTCTCTCTCTCTCTCTCTCTCTCTCTCTCTCTCTCTCTCTCTCTCTGTCTCTTTCCTTTTGCCCCTCCCCGTTGG
>JAFBJT010109813.1:123691-139390 GCA_016785325.1 Chascanopsetta lugubris
TCTCTCTCTCTCTCTCTCTCTCTCTCTCTCTCTCTCTCTCTCTCTCTCTCTCCCTCCTTCTCTCTCTGTGAGTCTGATAATGAGGGGACAGCACAGAGAGGAAGATCAGTCAGTCAACACCACGTGTATTTGCACACCCGCTGACACCTCTGCATGTTTAAGTCAGTAACGTGCGTCTTGTGCTTTTAAAGGTGCAGTGTGTAAGATTTGGTGACATCTAGAGGTGAGGTTGCATGTTGTATCCATCACCTCACCCTCATCCTTCTGAGCAGGCACGAGAACCTGTGGTAGACTTCAGTTGTCATTCAAACTCAATAGATGTTTAGTACGTCCACTTTTCCTACTGTAAAAACATGGCAGCTCCTGTAGAGAGGACCCTCATCCTCATGTAAATATACATTTATGGGCTCTTTAAAGGGTAAAGGTAAAAAAAAAACTCAAACTTTCAGATGATTATCAATTCATGAAAATGTCAGTATGTAATTGTTTTGTGATATTTTTAGAGGTGACGAAAATCACCTAAATATCGCACACTTGCACCAGTACGGTGAAATAAAATCGTATATCACATAATCATAGATCATTACTAATCGAATGTGGAAGATATGATGTGAGGTTTTGTGACCATGAGTAATTCGGGCCTGACTGTGTGTGTGTGTGTGTGTGTGTGTGTGTGTGTGTGTGTGTGTGTGTGTGTGTGTGTGTGTGTGTGTGTGTGTGTGTGTGTGTGTGTGTGTGGGGTGAGCTCAGGTGCGCAGTGTGAAATTGGAGCAGGAGGTGGAGAAGAACAAGATCCTGTCGGAAGCCCTGCAGACTCTGGCCACCGAGCACCACGAACTTGAGCAATCCGTCGTCAAGGGCTCGTCTCCGCGCAGCGCCCTCAGCGAGGATGAGTTCCACGACGCCGTGTCTGGTGAGTTGACGAGCGATCCAAGACACTCGGGGGCACGGGGGGGGGATTCTGTGACAGGCTCTCGCTCACACTCGCTTGCTCTTATCATTCAGCCGTAGGACACTGGAATTCTTTTTTCTGCCGGCGAATGACTGTGGTATGTTTTCCACTCATGACGTAAGCACCGGGCTCGCCACACCACGCTGGAGAAATGGTTTTGATATGAGCGCTCCGATGCGGTTCTTGCTGCATGATGTAAAGAGGGATGGGCCTGACTGATGACTGATGAGGGACACTTGATGGAGTTGATGCTTGATATTTGTTCTACACTTTTAAGACTCATCTATAAAAGGGAAAACACTTGAGTTTATTCTTCCTCTAATTCAATGATAATTGCTCGACACCTTGTGTGAAGGCTGAAACAAGGCCCGGGCTGTTAATTATAGATGAGCCAAATTTCAGAGGTGGCGGAAAACTGTTCCTGTCCTGCATTTCTCTATGTAGTGTATTCCCCTGATTGGGGTCAATTGATTATCGACTTATTATCGGCCGATATTAGCCATAAACAAATGATATGTCGGCGTTTTGTGTAATTGATGAACAACAGTTCATTATTTCTCATCCTCTGATTCTGTCACATTGTTGATTCTCAATCACAACACTGATTTTTAATTTAAATGAATATTGGTCATAAATATCAGTTCTCGGTCCCATTGGTGACAAATGACGTGATACAACATGTTACGACAGGTACACCTTTAACACTCAATGCTCTCTGTCGTCGCTCGTCCTCAAAAGCTAAAATCCACAGTGCTGCATGTGAGATCTGCATCTGTTACCGAGCATGATCGCGAGGTTGAATTTTGTGTTTTGAAAATGATCAGTTCTAATCAAGGTCACCCATTATTAATTCGTTTCAAGCACAATGTTACACGGAGACAGAATGTGGTGTGAGCATGTGCTTGTGACATTGCCAGATTGCTTATTCTCTGGAGAAATGTATTGTTCCAAGAGGAATATCTTATAATATAAGATAATGCGCTATGATATGATATGATATGTTACATGATACTATATTATACTATATTATGTAATGTAATACAACGTAATATAATATATTGTGATACCATATAATATAATAATACATAATATGTAATAGAATAATATATATATAACATAATATCGAGCGCCAGGTTCTCACTGTATCGTCTGACAGAATCGGACTCTGAGGTCTCCCTGAGTGGCTTCGAGACGGTGGCCAGCCATTCCTTTGACGCGGAGGACGAGGAGGAGGACGAAGTCTCTGTGATGTTGAGCAGCCCGTGCGGCAGCCCCGCCAGCATGGCGCAGGAAGATCACCATGGCGACAAAGGCAAGACTCAGCCCAATGGGATCGCAAAGCTCAGGTCAGTGGTTTCCTGGTGGACTGCGGACCCTCGGTGTTTTGAGCCATCAAAACATCACGTGTGGTCTCATCCGTCTGTCACGTTAGACTGATGATTTTTTGGATGGTTTCTTCCCCCGACACCTGTTCTGATCTTTGTTTTGTTGTTTTTGTTTAGTTTTTTAGTATTTTTATTTTTTTTGTGTGCATCCGCCGGTAGGCCTCACCTCACACTGTGAATAATTCAGAGTCAGGCAAGGTTCGCCACCGAGCCTGGTAATGACAGGAGGAAAAGTTGTATTGAAAGGAGGGAGTTGTTAAATATTGATAAGGTCACAGTGTAACGCAGTAATCAGCCTGTAGAATGATCCCATGTTGGCTTCATCCCTCCAGAAGATTGTGAAGAAATTTAAAGGTGCAGTGTGTGTGATATTTTGGTCATTTTTTTTTCCACCTCTAAAAATATGACAAAACAATTACATACTGACATTTTCATGAATTTATAGGCATCTGAATGTTTTTATTTGTTTCCCCATTACCCTGAAACGAGCCCGTTACTGTACGTTTACATCAGTAAGGGGCCGCTTAGTTTTAATGACAGCTGAAGTCTACCATAGGTTCTCCTGCATGCTGGAGGGCATGGGCGCAGATGGGGACAGGGGGGGACATGTCCCCCTCAGACTCATAGTGACCCCCCCCCCCCCCCCCCCCCCCCCCCCCCCCACGTTCCCTACATAACGCGACAAACATCGGTGGTAAAACTGGAGTAGTGACGTAACTTCGAGGGGAACCGATCGTGTTTCCGGGTACGGATTAACCGAAGAAACAAAATGAAGAATCAGAAAACAATGACTGTGTGTTTTTCTTCAAACAAAATGTCAGTAGTCTATCCTGTGCCTGTTGCCAGTGCAGTGAGGACCATGGCAGGGTAGGCAGGATCAGCCAGAGCTTAAAGTCTGTGTAAGAAAAGTCTGTACCACAGAAAAGCCCTGGCAAATGTAATGATTTAAAAAATTGCCAAATATATTAAATTAGCCTCCAAAGTTCCAACCAAAGTTGTGAAACATCAAGCCCTTCTCTCAGCCCTCAAATGGCGCCAGTTTGGAGCCTGGGTGGTGCATTCATGGACATTACGGTGAAAACAGCGATGTAAAGAAAGTGACTCTAAATCATATCACTGGGCCTGGGCAAAATCAAGACGACATCAGTAGTGGCATTCCGTATGTCATTAAAACAGCACCTTTTACCTTTTAATTTTTTATTTCTACAACAATACATCAGCAATCAAAAGAAGAAAAAAAAACATTTTGAAAATATAAAGGAAAATTATATAATTATTTCTTTCTTTATCTTTTTTCTCATTAGCCTGGGTGAGGCTCCGCCCACCCTGCTTCACCTGACTGCACCCCACTGAATGTTATTTTAATAAGCAACTGTTGTTTATTGAGTGAATTAAAAACAAGATATATTCTTTTGCCAACCACAGACGAAAAGACAGACCGACGAGCAAACAATAAACAAACAAACAACCAAATCGACAATGGAAAAAAACAAAGGGCAGGGAATATAAGGGAGCAGACAGGTTGGAGTGAACACTCACACAGATAAAGGCTCACTTCTGTCATTTAAAATGTTCAGTTCATGTACAGTTCAGTATACCTGCTTATTTTTTTCGTTCATGCACAAATGTTTCAATAAAAGAGATTTAGCTTAAGGCGTGAAGTTTTGCTGGTTGATTCCACTGGGTGGGTTATTGGTGGCATTCCAGACAAAGAACAGTTTAATCATGTACGGTTTATGTTGATCAGGCAGGCCTTTGTTTAACAATGTTCATTATTGCTTATCCATGATTTCAATTTTTAGTACCAACCATTGGCTCATACACTCGTACAAAAGTAAGTCCTTGAGTGCTAGTTACAGCCCAAATGACACACAAAAATAACTCCTTGAGTTGAAATCATTTGCTGACAGCTTGGTCCCCCCCCCCCCCAAAAAACCCACCTGCCCCCCCCCCCCCCCCAGTTCAAAAATCTTAGCGGGGCCCCTACTGGAGGGTGAGGGTGAGCTGACAACATGCAACTTCACCTCTAGATGTCACCAAATTGTACACACTGTACCTTTAAAGTCACTGTGTTATTTTGACATGGGTAGTTTGTGTATTTTTGTGATTCTAACTATATCGTGCACAATTATTTTCTTCAGCTTTGGTCCATTATCCACAAAACACCCCTTGACTTCAGTCTCTTAAACTGGTCGTGAGTGACACATTCTGCATGCCAAAGGGGCACTGGGCAAACTCGATGAACTTGCCCCCGTACTTCTCCCACTGAGAGAAGTGCTTCCTGTACAGATGCACTATGTTTGTGTGAATGGGTCAGAGGCAAAACTATGATGTAAAGAGCTCTTTATTCATCAGGTGTAGAAAAGCTCGCTACAAATACACATCATTCATATTTTCCTGTGTGTCATTTTAGGGCCAGCTTGCCTGCTCCAATGTTTTCAAGAAACGATTTCAGCATTTGGAGTATCCTGAGGAACTGTATCGGAATGGTGAGAATGCGATCGATTCGGCATCACAAAGATTCACACCGCAATCGCCCGGCTGCTTTAGTATCTTCGGAAGGCGTCCAAATCCAACGGATGACCTCAAATTCTCTCTCCAATAAAAGGTTTGCCACTTTCCCTCCTGTGGCGTGTGAATTTTAGGAACTCTCCAAGATCACCATGCCGGTGATTTTCAACGAGCCGCTCAGTTTCCTGCAGCGCCTGACGGAGTACATGGAGCACACGCACCTCATCCACAGGGCCAACGCCTCCTCCGACTCCATTGAGAGGATGAAGGTGGAGCGGCCGTGTCTCCCTGCAAACATTGATGTGCCGACGGCCTCTGTCAAATCGAGGCGGTGTCCCTGAGTCTGTGTGTGTGTGACCGAGCGTTTTCTCCGTTTCCCTCAGTGTGTGGCTTCGTTCGCTGTGTCCGCTGTGGCCTCGCAGTGGGAGCGGACTGGGAAACCGTTTAACCCGCTGCTGGGAGAAACATACGAGCTGATCAGGTGAGAGGGGTTCGACACCGTGTGTCTTCTTCTGTGGTGGTGTTATCGAACGATTCACGCGATCGCCCGTCTCCCCGGTGTCTCCCAGAGAGGATCTGGGATTCAGGCTCATCTCGGAGCAGGTGAGCCACCACCCTCCGGTCAGCGCCTTCCACGCTGAGGGTCTGAAGCAAGACTTTGTGTTTCATGGCTCCATCTATCCCAAACTCAAGTTCTGGGGCAAGAGTGTGGAGGCTGAGCCAAAAGGCATCATCACGCTGGAGCTGCCCAAGTAAGAACCTGCAGCCAGGACACCTGTGTTGCTCACGCATGGTTGGTGTTTTGATCCTCCTCCCCCCCCCCCCCCCCCCCCCACCCCCCCATTCCTCTGCATTGTCATAGTGTCCTTGAGCGTGTGAATGGATGAATGGTAAGACTGTTGGGAAAGATCTTTGGAAGATCATTAAGACCAGAAAGGTATATGTGAACTCAGACCAAGTAGCTGGTTAAGAAAATGCTGACACGGACATTTTGTATATTGCTGTAGATTGTACATTTTCTCATAAGTGTGTCTGCGGACTTTCGGATTATTTCAATGTAAAACCCACGAATGAGAGGAAAACATTTGGGGGCCCCCGTAATGTAAATATACATTGATGGGCTAATTTAAGGCTAATTGGGGGGTGGGGGTGGGGGTGGGCATTTAGGTCAATATACATTCATGAAAATGTCGGTTTGTAATTTTTTTGTAATGTTTTTAGAAGTGAGAAAAACGACCAAAATCTTCACGACTACACGGCACCTGTAAGTTGTTGAAGGTCAAAGTCAAGATCACGTGACGGCCTGTTTTTGTTCTCATTCACTCTTGGACTTATCTGATAAGTTTGCAGTGTGTGTGGATGTAAGTTAGTATTTAAAGGTGCTGTGTGTACGATTTCAGTCATTTTTGTCACTTCTAATCAGGGGTGTAACGATATATCGTGCCATTTGGAAAAAAATATAATCATATAATAATATCAGCATATTGAAAAATGAAAAAAAAAATGGCTCCACGAATGTTTTTCTTTTCTGCTGTAGTTTCAATAGATATGCACGCACGCACGCACACACACACACACATATATATATATATATGTATATTTACATTGACATGAGGAGTGGGTCCTCTCTATGGCGGCCGCTATGTTTGTACAGTAGCCCAGAGTGGACGTACGAAACATCTATTGAGTTTTCATGTCAACTGAAGTGTAGCACAGGTTCCCCTTCATGCTCAGAAGGGTGAGGGTGAGGTGCTGGATACAACATGCAACTCTGTAATAAATGAAAAAACAGCACCTGAAATGATTTTAACCTCTGCACTGTGTTTTCCCCTTTAGTTACAATGAAGCCTACACATGGACAAACCCGACCTGTTGTGTTCACAATATCATCGTGGGTCAGTTGTGGATTGAACAGTATGGAAATGTGGAGGTGATCAACCACAGGTGCGACAAAATCCACTGTTACTCAACAAAAGGTCTGCTCAAATTTGACCACGAGATCGGAGTTTTAATAAGGAGAAGCTGAACCAAGCAGATGAGAATATTCCGAGGAAGCCGACGATGTAAAACGGGTGTCGGCATTTAAGTTGCTCTGGAGGGGCCGGGATTAATTGTGTTATTGTAAAACAACTGTCCTCATTTTTGATGATTGTTTATTCATCCATTATTTATTCAAGTTACAAATATGGTATACGCATTTGCATACGTACACTGAATATATTGCTACACATAAAGAGTGGCGAGATGTGTAATTTACTCGCGTTCATGGGCAATGGATGCTTCAGACTTTTTTTTTTAGACAGTCCTTTGCCTTGAAGCTCTTGCGGGCCGCATGAAATGATCTTGCGGGCCAGATTTGACCCACGGGCCACAAGTTTGACACGTGTGCTTGTAAAAAGAGCAGGTGTGACTCATCATGATGTTCTTCTCTCTTTTCACCCAGAACTGGAGAGAGGTGCTGCCTGAATTTCAAACCTTGTGGCCTTTTTGGCAAAGAGTTGCACAAAGTGGAGGGTTATATTCTGGATAAGAGGTACTGATGCTTTCATGTATCGCTTCAGAAAGACGTTTATGAAATGCGTAGTTTTATATTCAACTTCTTAAAGGTTGCGTGTGAAGGATTTGGTGACATCTTGAGGTGAAGCTGCTTTGTTATATCCACCACTCTGGGCTACTGTAAAAACATTGCGGCCCCCATAGAGCGGACCCCCTCCTTAAGTAAGAAATATATATCTCAAGGTTCGAGGTTAATGGAAACAAATCAAACAGTGAAGTGATTATGAATTCATGAATATGTAAATATGCAAATGTTTTGTAACCGTTTTTGTAGTGACAAGAATGAAATCTTACACACTGCACCTTTAAGTCCTTGAAAGTGACACATTTTTAATCTTGCACGCATGAGATAATATATATCTTATGCGCGCGAGGACTTATCTTGTGCTCGCGAGATAAAGGATGTTACCTTCAGGGGCTCTGTGGGTTTCGGGAAGTGATATCAGAAAATGAATGACGAAGGGTTCTATCAGCGCTTCATTCACATTTTACGCCACATTCGGGATTTTCACTGTAGCTTCGGCATATCGTGACGAATCGTATAAAATGATAAGGATCCTGAAACCTACGTTCTTCAAAGGACAGCGGCAGGGCTGTCGATCTGCGTCGCACTGCTGATCCCGCTCAGTGTTTCATGAGATTCTTATGTACATTTGGATGAAGTGGGTTGACTGAGGTCACACAGCTGATTTCTAACTCTGGGAGTAAGTTCGTTGACAGGACGCTAGAGGAAATGGATTAAAGGTGCAGTGTGTACGATTTTTGTCATTTTCAAAGTTATTACAAAGCAATAACGTACTGAGGTTTTCGGCAAGATGGCGCCGAGGGACTCGCCCACAATTTGCGCCAAAACCACTCCGTCGAAAACCAACGGTGTGATTTGACGGACGCTGCGTCCATCTTCACATACAAGTCTAAGAGTCAACGATACGTTCTCCTGCGTGCTCCGAAGGGTGAGGTGATGCATACAACAGGCAACTCGCGTCACCAAATCTTATCCTCGGCACCTTTAATGAATAAAGGAGAACACGCCGCTTCCATCAGGATGTGACCTGATATGTCTGAGTGGGAGTAACCTGCCTGCAGGACAAAGGCTGGAGAGAAAATGCAACACGAGAGAGAGAACGCACAAAGTCGTGTGCAGATGAAAACACAGCGTGACGGTGCGGGGGAGGCACGTGGCAACGAGAGCTGCTGAGACCAAGCAGAAAGAAAAAGCCGGCTGTGTTCGGTGATGGAGCCCAAGCTTGTGAGGTTTCGGCTTTTGAACTTGTTCTGAAATGGGAATCACCCGCGTGAAGCCGCACCTCAAAGTTCCCATCGAGAGCTCGGGTGGCTTTTTTTGTCTGTTGACTAAACTGAAATCATCATAATCGCATGTTGTTGTTTTTTTCCCGCAGCAAAAAGAAGCTCTGTGTTCTCTACGGCAAGTGGACCGAGTGTCTGTACGTCGTCGATGCCGCTGCTTTCGAGGCACATAAGAAGAATGATAAGAGGGGGGCAGACGACAGGAGAGGCAGTAAAGCGGTATGAAGCGTCACAAACCGCTTGGCTCTGTGATTGCGCGGATTTTTCTGCGTGGACGTACTCAACGTCTTTAGTTTTAGTTTTTAGTTTTTCTCCTGGTGGCCGAGGTCAGCGAGGGTGAGCTGATGGATGGCGACATGCAACTTCACCTCTAGATGTCAGCGATTCTTACACACTCCTCCTGAATCGGGAGGTTTTAATGATCTCGAGTGGTGAAGTCGCACCCGACAGACAAATATCCCTCTCCTCACTCTTGTCCCACTCTGGGCCACTGGAGAAACACGATGCGGCAAAACGCCGGGCCTACTCCTGATGAAAATGATCGATAATGTGATGATATGAAACAAGGATTGAATAAAGAACCTCACATGGTACAACATTCAGCCATTCATGCCATTCCAGGAAATGGAAATCATCTCAGCTCAGTCTGATTCTCTGGACGTTGAGAGGGCGTAAAGGGTTGGTGTTTGTGTTCCAGGGCGGCAGCGGGGATCAAGAGGCGACACCGGCGCCTGCGACAGACACAGTGGAGATGATCCCAGGGAGCCAGCTGCTGTGGAGGATCGCGCCCAGACCAAGCAACTCTGCCCAGGTCTGACTCCTCCTCCCGCACTGACAGTCATGAAACCGCACGTGTAGAAAACTTCTTCCCTCTCGACATCTCAAAATGAGAAAGATGAGAAACATTCAATATCACGTTGCGGTTGTGTGCCGCTGCCGACCGATGGAGTTGTTTTGGTTTTTTTTATCGACGATGTAAATGTCCATTTTCACGTTGGATCACGTGACCTTTGACCAGTCGAATCACTTCATCCTTGAGTCCAAGTCGCTTCTCCACTTCTTAAACGTTCAGTCTTGAAATATCACACTCACATGGCAAAACGGATCCACGTTTCACCAAATGTGAAGTCATTTCCATGAACTGATTTGAAGATTTGAAGAAAAAGGTGATGAGCTGGAGCTTTGACCTTTGGCGACTAAACTCAAGTCATTCACATCCTGAGTCAGAGGGAATGTTTTTACCCAATATACTAAGATTCCCTCACGCTATCCTGGAGTTACCAGGTTTAAAACACAGAGAGATTGCTCATTGAGTGTTTTTGACCTTTGACCTTAAACCCGCAAAATCAGTTCATCCTTGGGTTAAAGGTGGAATGTGTACGATTTTGGTCATTTTGATCCCTTCTCAAAAATATTACAAAAAAGTTACATTCTGACATTTTCATTCACTTATAATCACCTAAATGTTTTTGCGTTTTTTTGTGTGTGTTTTTTTTACCATTTCCCTTAAATGAGCCCATGAATGTGTATTTACATGAGAAGCGGGTCCTCTCCATGGGGCCGCCATGTTTTTACAGAAGCCCAGAGTGGACTTACTAAACATCCTCTGAGTTTTAATGTCAACTGAAGTCAACCATAGGTTCTCCTGCCTGCTCAGAGGGGTGAGGCGATGGGTACAATATGCAACTTGACCTCTAGATGTCACCAAATCTCATTCACTAATTTGACGACATTTCCTCAAGACATTGAATAGATATTATTCTTCCTCTTGTTGTTCTTTCGAAAAGGGAAGGCGGACAGGCAACCTGAAAGCATGTTGATTCTGACCACTAGGTGTCACTGGTGAGGTATAATGAAATATAATGAAAATAGTCAAAACAATACAACCTGTTGAGGTTTTCCATAAAAGATCCATTTTAAGGAGTGATTTGAAACAAAGTGTTGGCAACTTTCATCTCTACATATTCCAAAGCTTCTGGGTCCTGACAGTCAAAGTGTTGTTGCGTTTGTTTACCTGGCTTGGCTTTGGAATGTCTTGTGAGTGTTGGAGGGAGGATGTTAGATGACATAAATGTCTCATATGGAGTTTTAACGTGCAGATGTACAGCTTCACCTCCTTCGCCATGCAGCTGAACGAGCTGCAGGAGGAGATGGATGGAGTCATTCCTCCGACCGACTGCAGACTCCGACCAGACATACGAGCCATGGAAAACGGTGACATCGGTAATAACTACGAGACATGGAATGAAAGCGATTCTGATCCCCCTGGTCTGAATGTTATTGATGGACTTTACTCGGCACAGATCTGGCCAGTGAGGAGAAGAAGCGGCTGGAGGAAAAACAGAGAGCAGCTCGGAAAAGCCGCTCCAAGACTGATGAGGAGTGGAAGACGAGGTGAGGCGAAGTAGCCACGTGCAGTTCTCCGTGTGAAATACTTGAAATGAACAAAACGTTAAAGGTGCGGTGTGTTAAGATTTTGCACATTTTTGTCACTTCTAAAAACATTCTAAAACAATTACACACTGACTTTTTCATGAATTTAGAATCACCCCAGTGTTCAAATGTTCCCATTGCCCTTAAATGAGCCCATTCATGTATGTTCACTTGAGGAGGGGGTCTTCTCCACGGATGCTGCCATTTTTTTACAGTAGCTCAGAGTGGACATACTTAACGTCTTTTCAGTTTTAATGGCAACTGAAGTCGACCGTAGGTTCTCCTTCATGCTCAGAGCGGTGAGGGTGAGGTGATGGATACAACGTGCAACTTCACCTCTAGATGTCACCAAATCTCACACACTGCACCTTCAAATGTTCATAGTTTCCTGACCCGTTCCATGCGTTGCTGTTTTGACATGCTTAAGCTGAATCGTCCATTCACTGTCTTTTTCAATTGTCTTGTTTTTCCGTCGCATCCTCACACTGACATTCAGGAGTCCTGCCCTGGGTCCGAGGTTAGAGCTTCTTGTTGTGCGACTGAAATATGTCTGTGAAGTGATGACGTGTTTCCCGCCGCTCTCCCGCTTCCTGTCGAGATCTGACGGAGAATCACAGATTTGATAGACTCACCCTTTTGATTCATCTGCCCTCCTTTCCAACCAGCATGACAGCTCCACTTACTGGCCCTATGTGGAATTACACCTGACTCCTCTCCCTCCCTGCTCTAAAGCGCGAGAGATGTCAATAACACCAAATGAGTTTAAGTCAAACAACCAAATCTGCATGTGTGCCCCTTCCCCTGCTCGCCCAGTGTCATGTGGATAGTTCTGTGGCTGCGGTGACTAACTGTCATTGTGTGTGTGTGTGTGTGTGTGTGTGTGTGTGTGTGTGTTTTCAGGTGGTTTCAACAAGGTCAGAACCCTCACATCAGCTCCCAGGACTGGCTCTTCTCTGGTGGATATTGGGACAGGAAATACAGTCAGATGCCAGACATCTACTGATGGACATTTCCCGTGTACAGAGCAGCATTCACTATTCTTTATTTCTATTAACGACAAGCAATATGCAATCAGTTTATCTAAACTGCGTGGCCTTGATCTCCTCTGTAGCTGAGACTGCATACGAAGTGTCACCAGTCAATCTTCAGACCTTCTGAATTGTGAAAGGTTGTTTGACAATGTAGAACTTGTATTTATATACTGTGATTTGATGATGGGATTTTAACACAACAATGAGGCGCTGATGTCTTCTTTTATTCGCTTATAATAATGTTCATGACTCTAAATGTGAATCTGTATATAGGACACACACACACACACACATACACGTGTTCATGTTTCTTCTGGAAGACTCTACTACAACTACTGACAGCTCCTTTAATGTGATGTTCACGTGTGTCAGTCACTCCTCATCATGTTTTTGCCTGTTTGAAGGTGCATTGTGTACGATTTTGGTCATTTTTGTCACTTCAAAGTCTGAAGTCGACCACAGGTTCTCCTGCGTGTTCAGAAGGGTGAGGCTGAGGCGATGGATACAACGTGCAACTTCACCTCGAGAGGTCACCAAATCTTACACACTGCACCTTTAAGATCATAAATATAGAATATACATCACAAACATAGATTGCTTTTTCTATATCACCATTACGTCCATGTATTGACTTTAAAGGTACAGTGTGTAGGATGTAGTGCCATCTAGTGATGGAGTTACACATCGCATCCTTCCCTCCGTGTTCCACCTGCAGAGGAGAATCTGTGACGTAAACATGGCAGCCTCCACGTTGGAGGCTTCATTGTAATTCTGAGAGGCTCATTCACCGGCAATTCATCAGTTTGAGATTATCATGTACTGATGACATCGTTTTGCATATCATGTTCATATGTATGATGATAGTATCCCTAAATCCTGTGCACTGTGCCTTTAAGAGGTGACTGGCGCATGATTTGGTTGATTTGATCGTTTTGTCCCCTGAGGCCTGAACCTGTGATGCTCCATAAAGCACATGTCTGCTGTCATGTAAATTGTGTGTCATACAATCGGTTAAACATTGTTGATTTGGAGCCATTTGAACAAATAATGACACTTTCACGCAGAATATTGTTCGGATAATATTTGATTGCCAACCTGAATCAATCTCATCGGAGTTTTCACGTACAAGTCTAAAACGTGTTGCCCAAAAATAATATGCAGATGAACACGCCACCATACAGTGATATTGCCTTATTAAAGATGATTGTGAGGATTTACTTTGATACGCATTTTTGGAAATTCTTACTATACTTGTAAGGACAACCAAACAAGATGCCCTATACTATTATACATTACAATGAAACGATAGAATGATCATAAAGGTGCAGTGTGTAAGAGAACGTGTGCCCATGCAGGAGAACCTGTGTTTGACTTCAGTTGTCATTAAAGCTCAAAAGATGTTTCGTACGTCCACTTTTACTACTGTAAAAACATGGCGGCCCCCATAGAGAGGACCCGATAAATATACATTAATGTGATCATTTTAGGCTAATGGGAAAATGAGAAAACATTTACGTGATTATATAGTCACGAAAATATCAGTATGTAAATGTTTTGCAATACTTTTTGAAGTGGATGACCAAAAATGACCAAAATCTTACATGCTGCACCTTTAAAGGGCTCATTTTAGGGCCATGTAAAAAGCAAGTCATACATGATTATACATTTGTAAATATCCTACACCTTTAGGATGAGCCCTGTTTTGTTTTGTTTTGAATCATGACTTTATTCTAAAATTTATTCTAAATTTTAGAATAAAAATTATTCTAATTTTTATTAGAAATTTAGGATTTAGGATTTAGATTTAGAATCTAAATCCTGTTCTCATCCCGTCGATAACCGTGGGTCTCAGCAAAGTTCGTGAGTGCTGAACAACTTTGATCACATGATCAGTCTTGTCCTAGTCCTGCTTCACACTCATTACCAATTTCCAGCCACACCCTCACCTCACAGCTGCTGCACATTCCGTTCAATCACCACAGCCCTCATAAGCCCCTGCCATCCACACACACACACACACACACACACCACCACCACCACCACATTTGAATGTCCCAGCGCTTAGGCGCCAGTGTTTAGTTCTGCCTGCCGGTTCTGATCCCGTCTCTCCCTCACCTGCCTTTGTCTCCTGCACCTGAGTAACCTGATCCGTGATTTGTGTCTTGACCTTGATTCCTGCCTGCTCCTGTCTGTCTGCCTGCCTGCCTGCAACAGTAACGCTTGCAAACCCACTGCATGACCCCTGCCTTTTGTATTGTGCTTGGGTCCTCGCAGAACCCGTGACCCCGCTCCTCACGTAAATATACATTAACGGGCTCATTTAAGGAAAACAAAACAAAAACATTTAGCTGATCATGAATCCCTGAAAATGTCAGTATGTTTTTTTTTTTTAGAAGTGACAAAAATGACAAAAATATTCCACAGTACACCTTCAATTCAATCATTGTCTTATCTGCTGCCTTTCTGATGCCCGTGTTCCACTGAACAGGCAGAGTTACCATTTTACCTTGTTCTCCATTCAGAACGCATTAACGCTGGCCCGGTCATGGGGAGCAAAGAAGAGAAGACGGGTCAGGTATCGAGGACGCAGCTCAAAGGACAACACAAAGTGGGAGCCTGCGTGGAAGTAATGATCTAGAACAGAAATACCGACCGGTGCAAAGACGAGTAATACCGACCACGTGGCGCCCACACGCCCAGATCTCTTCCGGTGCATTTTCACCGACTCCTCCGGTAAACATCTGCCACCGCTGAGCCTCGGGGGAGTATGGATGAAAAACTGTGGGTGTAAATGTCTGCGTTCGCACAGGCAGGTTCAAAGTTCACTCGGGTGTGGCTGCGCTCACAGACATGGAGTTGTAGTGAACGGGCGGAACAGTAAAGTGCAGACTTTTGGGTGGTCCTCACTTCCTTATCTCTCCGAGCATGAGGGGAAACAGCCCAGTGGATCCAGAAAATCATCAAAACTGTTCACTGTGACATTTACTTGCTCTAAAATGAAAAGAGGCCTGCAACACCTGAGGGGTGCTCCCAGTGGGGGGGTCTAGGGTGAGTTTATTCCCTTTCAAAACAAATGGATGAATCGGCCGCAAGGGGGAAAAAATAAGTTCAGCGTTGAACAGAGCGGAAGCATCGTCTCACAGAATCATAGAATCGGGTACAAGGCATAACTGGCAATGCCGCATGAGTTTCTGCCGTCTCGCACCATCCGCATGTAGCCTCCCTCGCCCCAACTGGTTCCCCAACTGTCAACAAAGGGCCAAAAGAATGACGTTAGAACAAGAAGAGAAAAGACCATTTCTAGGACAGGTATGTGGAGTGTTTGGTGTTTTGATTTCCAGGGACCTGATGCACCTGTTGTGCGCTCACCTGTTCTTTATAATCCAGTAGTCCTGTCCTCCTTCGGAGCCATAGCCCACCAGCAGAACCGCGTGACTCAGATGATTGGGGTTACAGTTGGGCTCCTCATAAATCCCTGCAAGTTCAATCCAACATGAATGTCTTCATCAGCAGGTGACAGTGG
>JAFBJT010109813.1:140433-167416 GCA_016785325.1 Chascanopsetta lugubris
GCCCCCAACGCTCCACGTGCTGAGCTGCCCTTGGGCAAGGCCCTGAACCCTACATTGTTCCATGTACTCATATACAAAGTGCTATATAAATTACGCACCATTACATGAAACACAGATGTATGAAGGAAGTGCAGACCCTCCTCTGAGTGCTGACGCTGTGAAGAGTAGAACCTCCTGCGCTTCACTCAAACGAATACACAGCATCTGCTCTATTCAGCTCCTTGAAAACTCTTTGCCCTTTATCACTTTGATGTATCGGGCAATTCATAAGCGTTAATTGGTATATCAACACACTTTATGGGTTGTAGTCTGTAAAATTTTATGTCTCCTGCGGTAAACGGTGCCAAAGACACAGCGGCAGTAAAATGAAGATGTTAGTCTTGGCAGAGACACAGCCAGACACGGTGAGCGCTGCAGGAGGGAAACGTCTCAGGATGTTAAACCACATGACACGCGGTGAACACGCCGTCTGAGACACTTGTCACTGACGCCGAGGAGATTTTACAGCATCCAACCGCAAAATGTGCTCGGATTGAATATAAATCCAAGAATTTCAGATTTATTCGAGTCACTGTTGCTGATAAACATTATTCTATCAGATTTTGATTGGATTCTAGACACTTGTACAGTCTCTCACTGATGCTCACAGTCATCGCTGCCAGCGCGCTGACACACGCACACACACACACACTCTCTCTCTCTCTCACATCAGAGTGTGAGGTCTCATTCAGTCAGACACACATACGCTGACACTAAGTCTCTAAGAGGAGCCAAGGCGGAAGAGGAAAGTTGGCAAGCGCTCTCACTCTCTCAGCCTTCTGCCCACACTCTTTACAGAGCTGCACTCAATCAACATGCCAGAGCGGGGCAGCGAGTCAATGGCACTGACGTGTGTGTGTGTGTGTGTGTGTGTGTGTGTGTGAGATATGCACAGAGATATGCATCAAAAGCTGGGTCACGGGGGGAGAGGCCACATACATGAATGACAGAAGAAGTGAATTTGAAATCGTTTTATACAAAATATGTTTTACAAAAACACAATATTTCTATAAACAGCATAAAACTGACATTACACATCTGAAGCTTTCATCGTGATAAACTCTAAATTTTAGAGATACAATATAAACAATATAAAATTCACAGCTGATTTTTCACAGACTCCTGTTAAAGATGCAGAGTGTACGATTTCACCCAAATCTCACAAACGATCTTCCTCTTATTTAATTACCTGTCTCTAATTGGAACCATGAGCGTGACACCGCTGGGTTATCTGCTCAGATCCAGGCTGTTCCTCCAGACCCAGCTCCTCCGAGCCTCAGTGAGCGGCAGGAAGAAGGGATGACTCAGAGCGGAGGAGAGAGACATGCGTTTGGAGGGCTCGTACTCTAGCATCGACTCCAGCAGGTTGAAAAAATGGTGGTGTTCAACTGCGTGTGACAACAGGTATTTCTGTAATAACATGAGAGAAAGCATGTTTTTCAAGGAGGTGAAAGGTGGAGTCGGACGTTCTGCAAAAGCAAACCAGAGCAGAATACACACACACACATCATCAATGACTTGCTAACCTCTGACTAAAGTCTCTGCGTTGGTTTTAAGACCCAATGATGGAACTCTACAATTAAATGCGACATTAGGGAACTTAAATACATCAACATTGACCCAGAATCACTTCACATTGTGGCCGACCACAGAAAGATGGAGGCAACCGGAATTGAACAGTGATTTGAAACAAAAGAAAGTTGCGCCATGCACCTTTAACATCCTGAGCTAATGTATATAGGTTTCAACACTCACCCTCAGTGGTTTAAAGTTAGCTTTCACGTGGCGTCCAGACTTGGAGCACTCATTCCAGTCCAGACGCCCTCGGTGGAAGTACTTCTGCTTCCTGAGGGAAAGTATAAAACCCTGAGAGATGAGAGGAAACATGTTGTGTGTTTGTGTCGAGTGTTCAGCTTCAAGCTACCTGCTCCTTTGGATCATCCTCAGAGGAACCGGCCCCTGAATCCTCTCCATCATGGCGAGATGCTCCTTATTGTCGTGAGTCTGTGAGTGTAAACAAAAGGTCAACAAGAGGGAATTCATGCTTCGTTCCTCACCTCTACACGCACAGGCACACATGTGGACCTGGAACAGAGTGAAGCCTTCGTAGTATTCGAACAGGATGCAGCCGATGCTCCACGCGTCACACGGGTGACTCCAGCCCAGTTCTGCAGGAGGACAGACGTTCACACAGCCGCTAACGGGAATGAAATCACATGGGAAACTCTCCGAAAGCTCCAAATCAGCATCTCATACCCAGGATGACCTCCGGAGCTCGGTAGTGACGCGTAGAGATGACGACAGAGTGGTGTTCGTGGTCAAAGGTGGCGCTGCCGAAGTCTATGAGCCGCACCGTGGTGTCCGTTATCCTCCTCTCGTTGCATTTCTGAGGACAGCAGGGGGAGACACTGAGAGGACTGTGGTGTTGTATTGTCAACGTCCACAATGAGGTAACACGTCAACGACACTCTGTTCAAACAGGCCTGTGGTTTCTAAACAGAACTGATTCCATCCATTGCCCAAGGGCCAAGAGGCAACGTTTTTCCTTTGTGAACACAACATCTCAAAAAGGCATCGAGAGAAACCTTTGAAATGTGTCTGAAATCTTCCCCTCGACTCATGGATGAACTGATTGGATTTGGGTCATTAAAGGTCAAAGGTCAAGTTTGCTCTGACCTTACAACCCCCTTTTTTCTATTGGTAGACACAACATCTCAAACATACCTTGTAGTTGGTACATTTATTTAGGCGCTGCTCAACTGATTATTTTTGTGGCAGAGGGTCAAAGGTCACTATCACCTCATAAACCAATTTTTAGGGGGAGGGGCGTGTCAAAGGTTAGAGTTTGGGGTTGTTGTGACCTTTTGAGGTCACAATATATCGACAGGTATTTGAGGGGTCAAAGGTCATAGTCCAGGGGGGCCCTCAAAGATATTGTTGGCCTCCTGAATTGGACATTGCAAGTCTGTCAACAAAGACGGACAACTTTTGAACTTCAAAAAATCAACACAACCACAACTCGTGCATCTACTTTTTAAAAACCTCTTACACAATAAGATCAGCAAATAATTTGTTTTTAGGTAAATATGTGTGCACCTATAAACAGGGAACATGCGTGGGTGGCTCGCAGGTTCTGCTGACACATCTGCATCCAAATTGGTGACAACAGAACACCCCCCCCCTCTGTGCATTAATCCACTGTTTATTCTGTATTTGATTTTATGTCACTTCCCCTGAAGTTCCCAGCTTTGGTGCCGCCAGCTGTTTCTTACCTTCTCTGCGTTGTATACGAGCGTGAAGTCGGAGTTGACAAAGAGGATGTTCTCAGGCTTCAGGTCGGTGTGAGTCAGCTTGTTGTCATGGAGAACTGCAGACGGAGGGGAGAGCAGAGGACATTTTAGATTCAGTGGCAAACATCCTCTTCTAGACACAGTAACATATTTCATCAACGCTTCTGTTGTTTGATCGTGTTCAATAGCCTCAGGGATTTCTGCTGGAATCAAACTCATGTTATATGAAGTGATGCTGTACTGTCTGGTGAATCATTCAATTCCATTTGTAATAGCTCCCATGCACTTTTCTCAATCAGCCGCTTCAATGCACACTCCCTCTGATGTGTATCTCACTATTTTAATTATCACTCCTCCGCTGTTTTGATTGCACAGGTTCACCTGATTATAAATACATGAGGAAAGAATGTATCATTCATAGCGCAGGTCACACTGATCATTTATAACTCTATCACGCTTCTTCAAATCCATACACAGCTACAGACCAGCTCCCCAGTGTCTGCAGGAGACATTTACTGTTCATACTTTGAAGGCCCAGTGTGAAGGATTTAGTGACCTCTAGTGGTGGAGTTGTAAACAAGTCAATGTTCCCTCTGCCTTTCAGATTTTGCTGAGACGACCTCAACTTCAATTGTCATAAATTGATCAAAATATAAATATACACATATTTTTGCTGATATGTAACTTCTTATATGTACAAATTGTTTTCATTATTCTAAATAACTCGTTTATATTTATATCAGGAGAGGGTCCTCACTACAGCGGCTGCCAGGTTGGAAGTAGCCCAGAATGGAACAAACTCAACACCACTGGATGCCATTTAATCCTTAAGATCACACCCTCCAAAAAGGGAAGAATTAAAAAAAACACACAATGACTCATGCAAATTGTTTCTGGCTTTGTAAATCTGACATTACACGAGGTGAGGAATATGTAATGTGTGTATCACGTAGGCTCATTTAGCCTGAGGCAGCACGCACCCGCTTTGATTTCCTACAGGGATTTCATATTATTCTCACGACACTGTCACATTACATTTATATATATATATATATATATATTTCTGTGTAGGTGTGTACATTTGTGTGAACATCATTGTCATATGCATGTTCATATGTATATATGCACTGTGTGTTTGAACATGTAGTTACAGTAGCCTGTTATGAAATGAGGAAATGTAAATGAGGAAATCATCTCCAGGTGACAGTCTCTGTGGGATAACAACTGTGAATAATCATCAAACTGTCACCACAGGCAATGACGCAGGCATATACCAGAGAAACCGAGGAAGTGGTGCAGCGCGCATTGGACTCACAGCTGACAGCGTGGCAGATCTGGTGGGCCATGTGTCGGATCTGGTTAATGGGATAAGGCAGGAAGCTGTTTGCCTTCAAGAAGTCAAAGGTGCTGAGAGACAGCAACTCGAAGGAGATGCACACGTGGCCGTAGTAGTTAAACCAGTCCAGCATCTGCACACAGTTCCTGGCGCGGAGACAAAGAAACACAGGGATGAAACACATGGAGATAAAACGTACAGGAACGGCATCACAACAACGGGAGGAACGCGGTCACTTTCTGTTGTGTGGATCCTTCTCTCTGATCTTCTCCAACACATTGATTTCCAGTTTGGCAGCTTCCCTGTATTTCTCCTGGTTCTTTATGATCTTCAGAGCAATCAGACGTCCTCCTCTGTGTTTTGAAATGACACGTTTAAAATGAGTCCGTATCACACATTTTCTACATTTGCAATAATATCGTGGTGCAACACGGCTGCTTATTGGAGTGTTATGAAAACAACATTCAGGTGGCGATACACTAATAAAAACATTGGTATCATTATTTAACATTCCATCTCTGCGGGTTTCAAAATGAACGACCTGCTGTGGTCCAAACATTGTACGACCTTCCCAAACGTCCCTTCACCCAACGTGTCCTCGATCTCATCTGGAGGACAGACAGAGGTTAATGAACAAGTGAATGAAACTGGAGATTTGTTTTTCAAACTTCAAGCAGCCAACTCTGCTCTATCTGCCGCCTACATCTGTCCTCCAGGACGTCCCCGCTCTTGTAGATCAGGTGACCATTCTCGGTGTCCCTCTCGTTGTCGCCCGCAGCCTCGGCGCTGCGCCGCTGAAAAACAAAGTCAAACTCTGATGTGCGACAGGTGGAGCAAAGGAATGTATTAATCGGGGCAGAGATCAACCTATTTGTGTCCCCTCCATCACTAAAAACAGGTTGTGTAACATTCTGGCAAATGGGCCTGAAAGGGCAAAGGTCACCATCTGGACTCAGACTGACTTAGACCCTGATGGTTCAAACCCACAGATGAAAAAGCACCAGCTGTGTGAAGCCGACCTGCTCCACGAGGCTCTGGAGTTCACGCACAACCCCAGAGCTGCAGTCATGATTTAAAAACCTCTCAAGTGTTGAGGCCATGGAATAATATAATTCACTCCAACTCCAGCTGGTTTTAAAGGAAGCAATTTAGAAATGTCAAGTGATGTTTGACGTTGTTGGGGGGAGTTGCAATTCTATTTCCATCTACATACTGAGGCTGTTATTAATATCAGAAGCCCAGCGTGTACTGTGGAGACTCTTGACTCCCGGACATGAAATGGGTGGCACACATAAACACACTTGTGATAAGTGCCCGCAAGTTCTTCCAGGATTGAAACCATGAAATAATGTGGTGGCACATCGTGGCGCAAATGTCAGGGTCAAAAGTCAAACATGATGCAAAGGAGTGTGTGAAGTGTAGGTGGGTGTGTAAGTACTCACAGAGAGGCAGAGGCAAATACAGTCCAAGAAACCCTTACACAGAGAATACAGCTCTGTCTTTCCCATCACGTAGAAGCGCTGGAGTGGAAGAGCGAGGATGGAGACAGACAAGGCGGAGGAGAGAGGCAGGTGACTGCGCGAACCACGAGGACAAGAGGATGAACAGCAGGTTTTGAAGAATGGCACAGAACGAAAAAAATGTAGAGAAGGTTGAGTTGTGACAAGGTTGAAAAAATATCCGGCAGTGTTGTCAGTGGAAACCACGGGCAAAGAAGTGACAGAACAGTCCAATCAGGAAAGTGAAAGAGGCAAAACACACGCAAAAAACCCTTCAGGAAGACGGCAGTGAGAATGGAAGAGTGGAGGGGTCGTCCGAAGTAGCAGACGAAAACAAAAAGTGACGGACAGAAATGAGACAAAATGACAGGAGGCAGAAGGAGGGCGACACGAGAGCGAGTGCTGAGACAGACACTAATAATAAACCACGGTCACAGCACCCACCCCCCCCCCCCCCCCCCCCCCCAGAGAAAGTCTTCATAGGAGAATCAAGATGTGGTCAAGGGGAGAAACGGAGGGGGAGAGAGGGAGGGATCCGATTTCACTCAACTCACTTGCTCTCCCTCTTGCACCTCCTTAACCCCTGCTGCATGTTTTGCCACACCTGCCCCGCTCTGCGTGCTGCACATGCCTCCCAATACACTCATGCAAATAACTCCGGGAACTTGTAACCTGCTTTTATTTTGAAGTTCAAGCTCAGAGGAAGAATGACACTCAAACAATGTGTGTAATTTTGAGATGAGCGCATTAAAATATTGAATATATAACAATAAAAACAATTAAAATGACGAACATAACCCTCGAACGGGCTTTTTTTTTTCAATCAGCGCAGAATAAAATGTGATGAGCTTGTTTAAATATCAATAATAACAACAATAAAAACAGTTTCCATTCATCTGAAACATCAATAATTTAAACGGAATATTTGTTATTCTGATGTCAATTCATGCTCAGCTACCTTAAAACTGCAGGTAAATGTTATAAAACTCTTGATTTCAACCAGATGCAGCAACAAAAACTCATAGGAAACGGTCACTTACAAAACTTTGGAGAATTCATAGTCTCAGGTCATATGGAACGCAGTATTAGTGACCTGAAGAAACTTCCCAACACTCAGTTTGTGGTGAACGTGTGGAACAGCTCCTCTGTGCTCCCAGGTCCAAACCATATCAGGATGTCGCCATAGGGCTCCTGCTGCTCCACGTGGAACTTCTTGGCCGAAACGATCTCTGTGTACGAGAAACATGAGCGCCAGGATTCAGATCACTGATGTGGCGAACAAAGAAATGACTTAATGACTGCAATGACTCTTAAAGGCACAAGTATGTAAAATGTAGGTGGGTGCTCTATTTTTCACAGCAGCCCAGAAAGAAAAGCAAATTCCCCTTTAAATGTCAGCATGCTTTTATAGAGCACATACCTGTACCCTGCTATGCTCTCTATCTGTTGTCTTACTGATTCATGTGTATGGGACATTGCCTGGTGGCAACATGTGGACAGTGAGTGCGTAGCTACCGTAGCAGTTGAGGAGAGCGTTGAAAATAGGTTGCAAACAGGAAAATGATACCAACAGGCACAGGAATGAAGTAACACAAGAACAGTGAGAGAACAGTAAGAACAGTGGGGCTTAATAATAAGTGGACACGAATATTGTAAATCTGAATTGAGTCTGGGGTTTGCTTTCATGTGCTGACGAGCACTGAAGGACAGGATGAAAAAGAGGAGGAAGCAAATTCCCCTTTAAATGTCAGCATGCTTTTATAGAGCACATACCTGTACCCTGCTATGCTCTCTATCTGTTGTCTTATTGATTCATGTGTATGGGACATTGCCTGGTGGCAACATGTGGACAGTGAGTGCGTAGCTACCGTAGCAGTTGAGGAGAGCGTTGAAAATAGGTTGCAAACAGGAAAATGATACCAACAGGCACAGGAATGAAGTAACACAAGAACAGTGAGAGAACAGTAAGAACAGTGGGGCTTAATAATAAGTGGACACGAATATTGTAAATCTGAATTGAGTCTGGGGTTTGCTTTCATGTGCTGACGAGCACTGAAGGACAGGATGAAAAAGAGGAGTGACAGGAATTGGTCTGTTTCCACACGACAGGTAAGTGTTTGTGGTGAGTCTTTCCAGCTTGATGAAGAACCAGCATTTGTACAACTATTCCTATGACAGAGTAGATTTCAGTAGAAGTTGCCCACACATCAAGTCCTAGTGGTGTTGCTGGGACAAGGGGGAGGAGTGGATTTCGACTGGTGTTTACAAACGCCATTCCGGCGCGGTATAACTTTACATTCAATCGAGCTGCATGAATGAGGACTGCAGTGCTGTAGTAAAGGTGAAATTAAAGAGATCCTGATCCAGATCTGACTAAGCACGCAGTGATTAAAGAGCGTCCTCAGGCGCTGATGCAGGAACATTAACACAACTTCAACATGAAGGATGAGAGTCCATGAAAACTGAAACCGATCCTTTACCCAGGAGCTTCTGAAAAATGGTGCTGACAGTCTGGCGGTCGGCCTGTGGCGGCAGGAGAGACGGAAAAAGCACAGGTGTCGACTGCGGCTCATCCAGTGACAACCTAGATACACACACATTCGCAGAAGAGCGTGCACCCACACACACACACACACACACAGACAGACAGTCAGTACATTCTTCATAAAAATCAAAACCAAACGATGAGGCTGCGTTTCTTGACATTACTCAGGAATCTCTGCCAGTCTTTCAAGAAACTCGTCCACCACATCTGGAATGTCCTGCATTGTGGGGCCAGACCTGGAGACACTGGACCTGCCACACACACACACACACACACACACACATACACAGACACACAGAAGAATATGGCAGGACTGCACTAAAATATCTCACATGTCTTTGTTACCTACCCTTCTTTATCTGATAAATACATTGGTGAGATCTCTCGTGACAGCTCCTTTTGGTCAGAAGCCTCCAGGCTCATTGGATCCAGGCCTGGACACACACACACACACACACAGACGTTTAAATGCTTATATTCATTCCCTGGAGGCTTTCAGTAACCTTTAACCATAAGTGACACATGCCAAAGCCCAACCTCTGACCTCTGATTCACCCTGAGAATGCTAAAACCACTTTAGCTTGTGCTGAACACAGCTGCAGTGCAAAGGACAACGCCCCCCCCCCAGTTAAAAACAGTCTGACCCCTGTCAATCACTAATTTTTGGTTTAATGTGGAATATTACATAATACGGTCTTGTAGTTTTGTTCACCTGACATCTCCAGCATCTCTGCTTCTGGCAAATCTCTCTGGACCTGCACACACACAGAACAACATAATGTTGTATTAATATTCATTTTAAACATAAGTGAACATTCACTCCTCCACACCTCTTTGGGGCTGAGCTCCAGTATCTCCTCCTCTCGCTCTGACGCCACGACCATCTCACGATCTCTCGCCAAAGAGTCTGAGGACTCAGTCCCTCGGTCCCCGACCTCCACGTCCGAGCCAGAGACAGACACGATGGTCGCTGCCCGTTGCCATAGAGACAGCACATCTTCAGGCAAGTCTGTTGGGGGGGGGAAATAGCTTTACTGGTTGTTTTTTTAAATGGTTACTGTTCTTGAATTTATTATTTTTTAAAGCAGTGTCTGCGTATGAGAGGACAGAGGAAGTAGGAGCTGTATGATACATGTGTTACATGTGTGTAACTGACCGGTGCAGGGGTTGTCAAAGAGCTCAAGGGCAGGTCTGAAAGAAGGGGGTGGAGGGGGAGGTGGGCATCTGGTCTCAGTCAGACAGTTGTTGATCTGACGCTGCAGCTCCTCCTGGGGGATCTGTGTCTGCGGGTCAAAGAAGATCAGCTGCCGCTTCCTCTTCTTCACCACTAGAGGGGGCAATTCCTGTAAATGAAGACGTGTGGGAGGTAAAGATTTTAATTCAGTTCTTCTTCACCACCTCCACCAATGTGTCTGGATGACGCAACACATAACAATGTTAATACAATGATATGCAGCAGGTTAAAATCCCTCACAACCTTTTCCATAATTTTAAATAAAGTAGTAAAATTCAAATAAATTAATTAAATAATTTTGTCTAAATTGGCTTTTTAATGACGAGTGAAAGGGCTGTCAAGAGACATCATCTAACTCACTGGGTTGCCTCTATCAGCCTGTGGTCGGCCACAATGTGAGGTGACTCGGGTCGCTCCTTATAAATATGATAATTTGCGCTCGTTCCTGAGCCTATGGTCCGGAGCGCCAACGATTTTAGCTAGCTGGCGCGGATACAACGGTACTCGAAACTCAAGAGTGGAGCCCGTAAACAAATGATCTGCACTTGTGTCAGAATACGACATTTTCTTATTAAAGGCTCATTATTGATTGATAATGAATTCATAAACAATGAGCAAATCCAGGATATATTTCCCTTGATTTTTGTAAAGATAAACTGATACTCTGTCGCCTGAACACAGAATCTTATACCTCTGAGTCCGAGCTTGGCCTCTCATGTTCTCTCTGTACAGGCGGTGGAGAGGGGAGGACGGGCTCAGATGGGGGCGTGAGGTCCAGAGGGGGTTGTGGCCTCTCCTCCGTGACATCAGGCTCATCCTGAGGCACTAATGTGGGCTCCTCCCCGGGTAGAGTGGGGGGTTGTAACCTGGAGCAGAGAAAGAAACACAGTTGGTGGATTTGTGTGCGTTTGTGTTGACATTTGCAAATGTGCATGTCTGGATGAATTACTCGGTGGCGGAGGCTGTGACCTCCTTAGTTTTGTCTCTCTCCTGCTCTTCATCTCTTTCTGCCCGTTCTGTCTCCCTCTCTTGTTCTAGTGGTGTCACCTCTTCTTCCACATTTCCGGTTAGAAATGGTTTAAGACAAAGAAAACATTATCCATAGGTCTCCACTTCTTCTTTTTAATTAAACCACCTCCCTGGCTGCCTGGACATCTCCCTGTTTCCTCACACACCTTCAGCAAAGTGATCATCTTGGGCCATGAGGAGGTCAACAGTATCTTGAAGCTGATCAACAAGCTCCTCCCCCTCAAACTAGCATTGAGAAACATAAAGAGGGTAAAACACTTGATTTGAAGAATGTAAATAGCCTCTTTGATGAATGTACCTCTGCAGTGGGGATAGTGACAGGCTCTGACTCTTTGAGTGTGATGCTGTCTGGAGATGTGGTGATGTCTGGGGAGTGAAAAGAAAGAAAAGACGGCATTAATCATAAGCCACTTTACACATCTCACAGCTGTACGGCCCACTGAAGCCGGCAGGAGAGGATACGACTAATCAGGCTGCAATTAAGGGGCTCTCGACTGCTGTGAAGTGCAGCTGCGCAACACATCCTGACACGGCAGCATCAACCCGGGCCAATTAGGGGGATGTTGTTGACGGCAGCCTGCTCTGCCCCGTCCTGACCCACAGCAGCGTCTCTCTGCTCTGTTTTTCTGCCAGGACGAGCACACGGTGTCTGTTCCACTGACCTCTTGGGATCTATCTGCATATCACTGGACATATGCTTTTTAAGTTATTCTGTAACATTAGATTTAAGCTGCTAATGATGGAATTAAGAGCGAGACTGCACACAGGAAGTCAGGACAGCTGAGGTGACAGGTAATGCAAGGATCGCCTGAAAATGTACTCACTTTCGCTAAGAGAATTGTCTTAATCATTTCTGCCTTTAAGACATGTTCCATTTTTTCCTGTTGAAGAAACCCAGTGCCTTGAAGAGATCATTATTATGATGTCATTACTGCAGATCATATCATCCTACCGCTCTCCACAGCAACTTTAGCCAGAGCAGCAGGCGGACTGCGTTGTTCAGGAAGACCGGGAGAAGCTTCTTTCAGGAAGTCCTCACTCATCTGAGGGACAGAGGAAAAGCAAAGTCAATTATTACACATATTTTTTACAGCTTTGCCTCCTGCAGATGTTGTTATCTTTTCTTATTTTGGTGTTTGATACCCGAATCAGTGCACTGGGGCTGGGTATGGTCTCCTGCATGTACATGGCTCCAAACAGAGGGTCCAGAGCTCCATCAGTCTCCATCATGAGGGACAGAGCATCGGGGAGAAGCCGAGCTTTTCTAAGAGACAGCAACAAGGAACAGGAGTTAATTTGTGTTTCCAACAGCATCAAAATGAAGAGCACCTGCTCTCACTTGGACTGGTCATCCAAATCAATTTTCTCCGATGTCTTTTGTTTCATCAGCCGCCCCACGATGTTGTGAAGTTCGTCTGGAAATACACACAGTCGGGTCAAGAGGTGGCAACCAGCACACAGCAACTCTTTGCTCATATCCGGTGGTGCTTTCATACTCAGGAGGATCACACATTGGCGGTGATAGACCACGATGACACCATACTGCAGCTGGGAGGACAGGTAGAGGGAGAAGCGAGGCCGAGGCAGACCAGGCTGAGGGGGTGGGACCTGCTCCAGCACGTAGTTCATGATGTCATCACTGTGCAGGGGGTTAAAATCACAGTAGGTTCAAAAGCGTGTGGTTCATTCCATTGTAAAATGAGAAAATAAAGGGACTCACCATGTGCTTTTGACGTTTACTCTCAGGAAATCCCTGCCAGTTACTTTGATCCCTCTTGTGGCAGCGAGCCTGACAACAGAACAGAGCATGGATATCATGTTGTTTCACAGACGTCTTCAGATCTAATTCTAAGAGCAATAACTCTCAATGAAGACATCTCTTCTGATTAAATGCATCTGATCAACATTGAACATAGGAATCGAACCTCAATTCTCAATGGTTTAGCTTCAGTTTAATCACATATTCAAATATATCATTTTGTTTTGGTTTAGCATCAGTGTGGATGGACATGATGCTACTTTATTAGTGTCCACATGGACATATTAACATTTACATGATCGCATGCATTTTTACCACTAATTTTCACATGAGATCATATATACATTTGAATATCCCCATGACAAAGAAACAGATTTTATGATATAATGATATTCAACTAGCATTTTAACATGAATGTATCTGAAAATAATTAAATGTCGTTTTGCTCAGGTTTAGCTCTAATACAGAAAGCTAGTGCCATTTATTAGCATGTACACGGTCACAGTAGTAATGACATTAAAAATCATTTTGAATCCCTTCTATTTTCAAAAAAAATTATAAAAACAGTATATCATGGTTAACAGAGATTCATTTTTTCATGATCCTCTGTGGAAAACACCAAATTTTCCGTGTAAAAGTTTAGCTAGTTGGCACCTCAATGCTAATGGCAGAAATTAACTTTCAAGCGAGCTTGGATGGGCTGCAACTTCATAATCGATTTTAAACAGTCAGATAAAATAAAGTACTCACCAAATTGTGGAGAAGCATCCACTCTGATGTCTTAACACGCTGGGGTAGTAAAACATCTTGGGTAAATCAATACAGAAGCTAATCAAATGTCAATGATCAAGGGCAGTGGTACCGAGCAGAACGGGTTTTATCCAGTCAGACCGCGGCTTCTCTCATCTTTGAAACGGATGCGCTGATTGGTCAGCGCTGCTACGAGAAACCGGAAATCTAAAAAAAAAAGGCGGACAATGATAAAAAAAAGTGTCTGAAATTATATTTCACGTATTGCAATCTTGAAACCGGATTTTTTTCAGCTTTTGATTGATACAATCAAATACTATAAATAAAATACTATCGTTTTAGTAAACATAAACAAACCGTAAAATGCTTTTGTATATGGCAAAATGGAACTTCTATTATAACTTCAATATATGTAATTCTGTTTAGTGTGTCAATTTGTTGACAGTTATTCTACATCTTCAAGCCTAGACCAATATAAATGACATACTAGTAACAATTTAAAACTGAGTTGAAACATGTTTGTTACACAACTGTTGTTTGCCTTTCTCTTCAAAGTTTCTCAATTGATCATTTTAGGAACTATATATTTATAGATATATCTATAAGTAGAGCATGAAGATGAAGTGTTTTGATTCGGCACTCTAAAGGTACAACTGCATTGAAATTGAAAATCGCAGGTGTGATATGACCTTTCATAAACCTTTTACAACTTTGACAAGATGTAACTTCTGTGTTACAGCACTGTATTATAATCATACAAGATATAAATATGAATAACATCGATGCATGTTTGAAATAACCTAATTCCTCTGAATCTCCATCACAAGCTTTGCGATCATCGTTTCTTATCAATTGTACCATCTCACCCTCAAGAGTAAACGTTTTTGCTTCACTGAAGAAAAGCACATTTTATTCAGGGGTACACAAATATGTCATGGATAAAATGAAAAACATGGACTCACATTCATATAAAATAAAGGAAAAAAAACAGCTGTAATAAAATTCAGATTAAAAAAAACAAAAACAACCCCACCCCCACAAAGTTTCAGAGTTGTAAACGACCCTACAAGTTTCCTACAGACGCAGAGCGGTGGGTGTGAGGTCCGCGGTGGTTTTTGAATCACAGCAGTCGTCCTCTGCACTCTGTGGATCCACAGCAGCAGAGCAGAACCTTGCCCTCCACACTGCCAACCTCGTAGTTGTAATCCCACGTCAGTTCAGTCCCGGCCCGGATCCGCCTGCACAGGGACGGAGACAGGTGAGGCAGCGCAGGACGGGAGCTCAACCAGACGGTGAGTCAACAAAATGCATTTAAAGGAGTCATAAAGGATTTATTCCATGTTTTTCTGCCCTCTAGTGGGCTGCAAGGGTGCTTTCTCTGTATGGAGTTCAATATGTGAAGCTGTCTCAGCTTTCACTGCAATACAATGTCATCCAGGTTAGACGTGTCAGCCTTGGGAGAGAGGACCTGCTCCACGTGTAAGTACCAAGAGCTCATTTCATAATTGTGAAAACGACAACTTCATAAACCAAGGTGATTACACCCTCATTAAACATCAGTATCGTTTTTTTTTTTTTCAGTTTTGCCAACAGAATTGAAAATATTTACAGCTAAGTATTCTACAACTGTAGTAAACTCTCCTGCGGCTGTATAATGAGCAACAAATTGAAATCAAAAGTCTTGAAAACTCACTTGCTGGCAAAGAATGCCACCCAGGGGAATCGCAAATCATGTGTGTCCACAAACACATTCTGGACAAAGAGGTTTGGACTACAGCTGTGCTGTAATACAGAGAGGGGAGAGGTGACCAGGTGTGTTATGTATATACACATATATATATATACATATATATATAGATATAGATATATATATAAATATATATAAAATCATCATTATCAGTCATTAAATAATGGAGTTAGACTGGGATTGATCCTTACGTTGAGGTATCTCCCGAGATTTCCTTCCAGCTTGGCATCAATGATGTAGCACGACTCCTCGCCATCAAAGAATAGGCGTGTGTTTTTGGGAGTGTTCTCTCCGCCTCCTCCGTGCTTCCCCTGCTGCCCCGACTTGGCCCCCTGACCCCCGGGTCCACCGCCACCGCCGGGAGCACCTGATTTCACCATCATACCGTGGCTGTTCTTCAGGGCGATGCCACGCGTGGATTTAACTGCCACCTGCTTCTTAGTCACACCTGAGTCACAGCAGCAGTGACGTTAGGAAAATAATGGGGACGAATGAAGAGTCAAAATATAAAAAGGGGCAAAACAACTATTCAAATCCTCTTGTTTACCTGGAGTTACTTTTTCCTTCTCTTTGTTGTCTTCAGATCCGGAGCTGATGGTCTGAACATCATCGCTGTCCGACAGAGTCATCACATCCTGTTTCTTCCCCGTTTCCTGCTTCACTTGACTGCGACAGACACAAAACCATCTCAGTGACTCATGGCTGATTATTGATTATCAATCAATCACTCATGCATTGTAAGACAGTCCAACACACCTCTTGTTGTCTTCAGAGTCCTTTGATGGAAAATGAAAGAAAAAGTGGATCAATATTCAAAATACAGAGTTCACTTTAACCATCAACTATCACATTTGTAGGATGAGAGAGCTGCAGAGCAGTAAGATTATATCTTTTATTTCTACTGCACTTATTTAGAAAGAAATCCTGTGACAAATTAACTCAGTTCCCTAGGACATTACACTTTATCGATCCTCTCATTACTCACCTTCTTCAGACCCTGACTCGTCAGCCAGGAAGCTACTTTACTTTTCCCCGTCTCCTCCGGCATGGACGGGGGCTTCTGCTCGTCGTGTCCTTTGACTGATGCCCCCATTCCATCTTTACTGTCTTGACTCCCTGAGCCGAGAGGGCGAGAGGCCAGTGTGAGCAGACGATCAAAATACATCAATGAAACGATCTCACATCCCCACCTCTGCCGATAATACATGGAAATACTTCCAGCTGAGCCTTAAAACACAGAATGCTAACATTCTATTGGAGCTATAACCAAAGTAATCATGTTTTATGAATGATCTATCTGTTTCATGACCGGCTCACCTTCCTTGTTGCCCTTGGCTTGGCCACGTGTGGTGTAACTCCTCCACACTGAGCTGGAGTTGTAGTAGTTCTCCTTCACAAACGTGCCGTCGGAACTGTCACTTTCATCTTCGCTCTTTGAGTCCTTGTCATCCTCTTCATTGCTGTCTCCTGATGAGCTCTGACTCTGGGCTGGATCAATACAGATGGAAAATGTTATGGGGGAGGGGGAAGTGGACACGTACATTCCTCCACAGAGGAAGTGTCTGGGTTGACTCACCCTTGACGGTCTGTCGTCCAGCAGTGTTGGCTGATGCTAAGGCAGAGGGCTGGATTTTAATCTTAGAGACGTCCACGCCACTTCCCTCGCTGTCCGAACAATGGGCCTCGCTCTCGTAGCCCTCCTTGAAGTTCTCCACACTCTCTATATGGTCCAGATTGGCAAAGTATTCGTCGCCCATTTCTAGACCCTCCTTGTCTGCGAAGTCATCTGTCAGGATTTTACCTGGTGAAGTGGACGAGAACAGGGGACAAAGAATAAGTCGCCTGTTGTAGCCACTGACAAAGCCACTGGTATATGGCTCTGTGCACAAAATTTAATTCTCAATATATTTTTCTCCATTTTACAAATTCCACATCTACACAAAATCATTTTCAGAAAAAGTATCGTTGAGATTGAAAATGCTGTAGTACATATTCCAGGTCAATAGGTGGGGCTGCAACATTGCTACCATTGCATTTTTTTCCCATCCTTCATTTTGATCATTGGAAAATATCCTAACAACAAATATCTAAAATCATTTCCTGTACCTGTTTCACACAGCTAGTGTCCCTACTTCAGACTTTTACAATGAATTCAAGGATTCAGCAGAAATCCATTGTCAGTGTTTCAATAAAGACACATTCTCTGCGCTCACCAGCATAGATGCAAACAAATGAGCCTTTGGCCACGTCGTCCAGACAGCGGATGCCCCAGCCTTTGTTCTGGGTCTTGAAGAGCTGAAGACGAACCTGGAGGCCATGCTGAACAAGCCGGTTCGTGCACATCCGAGAACAACACTTGCACCTCTTATTGCACTCGTAGATCCTGAGAGAGAGGAAGAAGAGATAACAGGCTGTGATGAGGCAGGACAACCCAGGATGAGTGTGGGGCACTACATAAAACGGAAATGAGTTCAAGTGTGTGTGTGTGTGTGTGTGTGTATTGATGTCTGACCCTGTCGGCAGGCACTCCTCTAATCGTTTGTGTAAATATCCAGCGTTGGTATTGACCTGTGCGCCCGGTGTACAAGCAGTAGCCTGAAGGGTCAGCTGATGGCAAGAGCATTTGGATCTGTGTTCCAGAGACAAAGAATACATCTCTTGAGGACATAGTCACAGTTAGAATTCAGTGAAATGAAAAGAGGTGCGGATGAGCAGCTTCACTGACTTGTCTCGACAACCGTCAGTGCAATCGCATCCGACCAGGAAGTCTGCACTGGTGTTGATGTACACTCCGTCTTCAGGTATACGCTCTTTACCTTTCAGAGAGGAGATCAGGATTTTAAAAAGCGGAAGAGACATACAATCCTGGCACAGGCTCGAACAAATCTCACCCGTTTCGTTACTTACTGTATTTTACATTAGGAGGCGAAGTGGAGTCGATCTCATTGACACAGGACAAGGGGATGTCTTCTTTTCCACCGGTGATGTCTGGAATGTAATAGAACGGCCTCTGCGGCTGGAAGGGGCGGTCTACGAGTACGTAAGGGTCGAGACAGAACATCTCCAGGAATATGAAGTCACAGCGCGTCTGGAAGAGGTAATACTGGATCTCTGCCATGTTCCGCAGACAAAGCCCACATGGAGCCTTGTAAATCACATGGAAGGACATCTGACCACGAGAAAACACAAAAGCTGGATTTTAGTTTCCGGTGGGTACAAGTAAGGTTGTGCTCAGCCAGAATAACATACACTTAGACAAGTGAAAGACACTTTTTTTTATCTGCAAAAACCTTAAAAAGAGTAATAACAAAAACAAGCATCCACTGATTTACAGGGGTCCTTTTCTTAGAGTTAGTTTATGAGATATCACACATTAATACATTTGCCAACTAAATCTTTTTCCAACATAATTCGAATTTTGGTTGGAGTTTAATCCCTTTGCTCGATTTTAGAATGATTGTCCGTCAAGACTGACGAGTAACCCTTCTTGTTTGAAATCAATCAAACCCACTCGTGTCTGCAGATGCTCTCCACCTGTTGGTGTTCACCTTGCGGTTGACTTTACGTCGTCCCGTCATACGTCGGAAATCGTACAGCAGCGGTGTGAGGAGGGGGTTCTTTCCACTGTGCATGTCCGGTATCGGGGGCCGGACCCGATTCAGACAGGCAGGCTGACACGAGTGAGCCATGTAAAAGATGCGGTCGGTCGGGGCCCGATACGCAGGCTGCTGTGGGACGGTGGCCACAGGGTGGGCCACGGGAGGGGGGAGCACGGGGGTCACACTCAGCGGCTGCCTGTGAATGGTTTGGGGTAACGTGGACGTAGGGGCACTCATCAGTGCTCGTCCGCTACAGAACAACAAAGGGCGGAGACGTTAGGATCAATGGGTCTGTGTCACCGGTCGCAGGTTGTCGGGTGATACGTTGAGTTGGACTCACCCCAGCAGGTTGGTGGGACTCTGGCCAAGCGACTGCATGACCCTGGAGGCATGTGTGCCTCCCACACCGGGAACAAACGGCGAGGTGCTCTTCTTCGCCATCTGATGTTTACTGCTGAAAGGCAGTGAAGAAAGAAACAGACCCTCAAAGGTGCATTCACTGACTCCACATATCAATGTCTTCCCATCAGTTGGCGTTATCTATGCCCACTGGGACTTTGCCTCTTTACATCGATCTGTGGTTTTGTCAATGGACTCGATGCGTCAGGAGTGAGGCATCGCTACACCCCTTATGTTTGATTTCCCTTAAGGCTCCGATTTTTTTTCGACGTTAAAACCTTAAATGAAAGTGGGAGGTGTCGGGTTGCATCATCACTCACTCGGCCCGAGGCGCCTGCGCGATTGGCGGGGACTGGAAGCTTTGCTGGGTTTGTTGGATTTGTTGCGTTGGTTGCGTTTGTTGCATTTGTTGCATTTGTTGGATTTGTTGGATTTGTGGAGTTTGTTGGGTTTGTTGGAGGAGTGGAGCTTGGGGAGGTTGCGGGGGTTGGGGGGGCTGGGGGGGTAGCGAGAGCTGTGCACGCAGTTGAGGCTGCGACGTCTGTGAGGGTGGACTCATTGTAGCCTGGGGCGCTTTGACGGGAGAAGCTCCGAGATGTCCATCACTGGTGTACTGAACCACCGGGCCTTTACTCCTCAACGCGCCTGGACATGGACCAAGTGGAATCATCAAAGCGCCTCTTGAATGGATACATTTCATATTCATAACATCGCAGTGTTCACGTTACCCATGTTGGGTCGCGTCCTCTGTTGTCCCGCCAGCTTCTTCTCCTGAGTGTTGGCTGTGGCCATCTTCAGGTTGAACATTGGCTCCAACCGAGTGGAGCCTCGGTAGATCCACTCGCTTCTCTTATCGTCCTGAGCAAACAATGCAAGATGTTCATTCTCTGTCTTCTGCTGTAACATCAGTCAGTCAAGTGTTATCGAGTGTCAGGATCGACGGTCACTGGTCTTCCTGATAAAGGTTTAGCGATGGAGATTTTGGAGAACTTCTCCCTATAAACACCAATCGGTTACAAATATCTGTGAACAGACTCATCATTGACAAACAAACAGTTCACTTCCTGATACCGTGGTGCAGACGTACCAGGAAGAGAATCTTGACCAAGCTGCCATCGACGTCCTCCACTCTGCTCTTCCACCAGGTTCCCTCCCACTCCGTCTTGATGATCTGGTTGACCTTGAGCAGCACCATCGGCCTGCTGGGATACGCGGTGATGTACTCCTCGATGAAGTCTCGACACGACGCATCCTCGATGTCCTCCCAGGTACGCTTCACTGTCAAAACGAGCATGGACGCATTTCAAGGAAACACCTGATTTTTTTGCATTACAGTCCAAATGTTACAACTCTCGGATTCTTTCACGGATGAGAATAAAAGTGGAAGATAAAAGTGGGCACTCACGTGGTCGACAGATGGGGAAGAGGTCAGTTAGTGCCACATAGGAAGCATAGCCATCGTCAAAGAATATGAGAAACCTAAAACATATGGAACAGACGTCACTTCAAGGGCCTTCAATTTCCATTCTACATCCTGTTGCTGTGGCGGCTGCCTGATACATCAGTGGGCGGGGACACTTCCTACAGCAGTTTGAGCCAGGCGACCAATGGGAGCAGTCCATGCCTTTCAACGGGGCAGGAGCACTACTGAGGATTTCAGGGGGAGAGTGCAAACAGGAACTGGAGCTGTGGGCGTAACCAGGAAGCTACTACTGCATTTTCTGAACATCTGAGACCGTCAAACCTGTTCTATTGATGATACGATAGGTCTCCTTTAAAACGGTGATAAATTGCTCGTTTAAACATATTGGTTTTGGCTTTTACAAACAAATGTTTACATGTGTGTGATATTAGAAAGTGTCTGGAATGTTTGTTCACACACCTGTTGCGGTTCTTAGTGTTGGGCATCTCTGCCACGATTCCAGCGTAGAGCCACACCAGGTTGCCGTCTCTGTACTTGGCCACTACTCGAGCTCCGACATACAAACTCTCCAGTTTGGGGTTGTAGTCAAAGGCCACATGATTTCCAGACAGCAGACTCTTTCCTTTGTCGAACTTCACTTTATATTTAAACACACCACTACCTGAATGTGGAGAGGAGGAGGGGGGGGGTTCAAAGACGGCACAGAACAGGAAATAATGGACACTAACTACAGATATTTCATACCAATAATCAAGCTGATTTTTGAAGATAGAGCCACATTTCAAGTTGTGAAAGGACATGGAGGAGGAAGTCAATGTATTGGTCACATACCGACAGGGATGATGGCAACAAGGGAGCCTTTGTGCCAGGTCTTGGTGCGTTTCTTCCCCAAAATGGCCATATCGATTCGGAGCTCGTCCTCGACTATGTTTGGATTGGGCTGCGTCAGGGACTGCGATGTGGTCTGTGACACAAACACTGCTGGGGCTGCGCTCTGGACCCCTGGAGGGTGGACAATTCACACAGACACAGTATGTGGTACTTGCAACCAAGTCCCCAGTGCTGCTGCAGTGAGTGTGTGAGCATGTGAGTGTGTGTGTGTGTGTGTGTTTACCTGATTGGGATGAAGGCTGTCCCGGGGCCCGGAGAAAAGAAACACCTGAGGGTTTGTTTACCCGTTGGACCAAATTCTGCACCTGCTCAGTGGTTTTCTGTAGAGCTGCAGATGCCTCCTTCAACTGGCAACATTAAAAAAAAAATCCAACATACACACAGTCACTTAGACTGAACAGAGATGTTTATGGGATGTTTTTGTATTACATTTCAGGGGAGAGCCAAAAAGAAGCTCTTTCTCCTGTTCTCACCACTGGATCTTTGCCTGGAGTCACTGTCTTCTTCGGGGGAACCACTGAAACAGTGTAGAAAACAGAGAAGGAATGAATATGTCGACAATAAAAAAATAACCACTCCTCTCCTCTATGGGCAAATGAGAGTGTGTGACTCACAACAGCCAACTGCTATGACATCATCATCTTCATCGTCATCGATTTCAATCACTTCAGAGGACAGCACGGCCCCTCCGCCGCCCTCGTCGTCTGAGCTGCTCTCCTGATAAACCAGACCGCTCTGCTGGTAGGTCGCCCTCACCAGCATCTCACACTCCATTAACGACCTGAGAGACGCGGGAAAACGTGAGCCGGCAACACAACACTGTGGGTGCATCGGTCGCATCGTTGTTGGTGCTGAGATGGACAATAAGATTGTGCGGAATGAACGCAAGAAAGGTTGATCAATTCCGACTCACTGGTTGGCATCTTTGAGAAGGACCTCCGTCAAAGCCTCGTCCTTCTCTTTCTGCTCCACCAGTTCTTTCAGCTCCTTCAGTTGAGTCTTTTTCTTCTGCACAGCTTCGCTCTTCTCCACGGCCTCTTCGATCCACTTCTTTAGCTCGTCCAAAGAAACGCCCAGTTCCTCCTCCAGACTCGGGTCCCAGCCCTCCACCTCCATCCTGATGAGAAACCAGGCAGGTTCAAAGCGGTGTCCATATCTGCACATACATCTCGAGAAGAGGTTTTATGTCTGCATGTAGTCAGATTGACTTTGAACGGAACCACTAGAGTTTTGTGTCATGTTTCTTGTTACATGTAGTGCTTTCTTGATTGTAAATATGTTTTGTGAAACATTGCAATTATTTGTGGAATGTAGTGGTGCTGTTTAAAGCGTTGTAGCGTTTGATGAGATGTTATATTTTCAGACTCGCTGTATACTTTTGTGAATGGATGTAGTGTTTTGGCGTTTGGTGAAATGTATTGGTTTCTGAAATTATGATTAATTGTTGGTTAAGTAAAGTAAAGTGTTTTATATCAGATGTCCGCTTCCGTGAAATGCAGTGTTGTGAGACAAAGAAGTGTTGAAAGACAGGTATTTTCTGAGATACAATGAGCTGACCTCTGGGATTCACTGCTCAGAAGCCTAAAAACAAATACAATACAAACTGAATTAATACTATTCTCTCATCATCATCATCTCAACCCACACAACCAACAAACATCAGCTCCCCGGCCATCATGTGTATCATAATTCAAGTACATGATCCTCTGCAGCGGAAGCTGTGAATGACCGGGAGCATCAGTGGATGTTGTGATGGATGAATGATGGTCGGAGCAAACACGTGCACACACTTCAACTCCAGCCTTTGTTTTCATCTGCCTGAACCTGTCTGAGGATGAACATGTGATAATACTTCATATCCACAACCGTGTGCAGGTAAACATACCTATACTGCAGCTGCCAGAGGTTGAATTGTACATTGGCACACTACTTAGCACGACAAGAGACAACCTTGAAGCCAATACATGGTTCGGTCACCTGTCTGACCGACTGCCAGCAGAGTGACTGCTAACCTACAGCTCTACAGACACACTATAACTTTATTGAGACGCTTAGGGGCAAACAGAGACAATAAAGTGGGACAAGTGAGAGCTGGTCGGCATATTAGCCTAGCATTAGCAGAGAGACCGTATCAGCCACATTATGACTGATGCAGTTCGTGTGGACGAAACAAAACACGAAACCGACTCAGGGTCGTCCTCGGGACTCAGACACGCATCCCGTGACCCGGTTACAAGCTTCGGAACGCGGCGGCTCTCGGCACTCACCCCTCGCTGCTTTCCATTTTGTCTGCTCGCCAGCGCAGCTAGCTAAACAATGCTAACTGGCTAGCTAGCTAGCTAGCGGCAACGGCAGGCTGTTGCTTGGTTTGCAACACGGGGTACCCGAAGTGGGCGGTGTCGATCTGGCGCGCTGACATCGTGGGGGACTCACAAGCTCCGCCCAGTGGAGTTGCCCTCATGTAGGAAAATAACGTCACGCTGCTGAGCCACAACAAGACACTGCAGGACACTGTCAGACTGAGGAAATCTGAAATAAACTCACTGTTTACATGTTCAATGTGTAAGAGTTAAGTGAAATTGTTCCAATTTCAAATAATATATATATACACTTTTATACATATATATATATAATTATATATATATAGTTATGTGTCTATTATCATCTATATATGTATATATTATCATCTGTTATTTTCATATACTGAGCCCTTTATATTTACATCATGATAAATATAAAAATATATATATATAACTAGAATAATTTCATGTACAGTGCTAATTAAATTACAATTATCTCACCTACGTTTTACACACTTGACTGTTAATTATAATCTCATTATAATCTGAGGTGTGGTGTGTCTATGATAACTGCCGGGGTTAATTAAAGTCATTAGCCTCAGTCATACATTTCAACAGTGAAAATAAATAAGTAATGTAGAACTTTCATTTTCCATGTCATTTTATTTCATACATTCAAAGCAAATGGTTCGATAAATTCAAAATAAATGTTTTGTCATTCTGAATTGATGTGAATAAATCAAATAGTCTGAATGACTATAAGTCATTTAAAATAAAACAATAAGAAGTTTTGTTTGAAGTGTAATCTCGTCGAATCAGGCGACTTTCAAACTATTTGATCCATTCACACAAATGAAGACGCACAGAAAACACTTAACTTGATGTGAACCTTTGCATTGAAGTTACGTAACAAACCTTCATAGAAACTCTACAAGTAACTGACACGAAGTCCAGTTTTAGGCTGCATTCTTTTGCTGACTCGAACCATTAGCGGTTACGTGGGCAGCTGTTTGTCACAACGACCAAAAGTGTCAGACAGACCACAGGAATAAGACTCGAGAGATTCAGCGGCGCAGAGGTGACAGTCGGTTTGAATCACCCCTGCAGAGCGAGAGGAGTGTCACTCGGTCACTGCTGTGATTGCTCCTCCTGATAGGTGGTGACGGTGACGGCGCTGTAAGGGTCCAGCACGATGTGAGCGCAGCGGACGATGGTCACCACCAAGAACAAGCACAGGAGGACGAAGAAGAAGAGGACGAAGCCCAGGTCCACGTCCAGGTCCAGTCGGTTGACTGGGAACATGGGAGGGTCCATGGTGACGGGTCCGGCGAGGCCTCACCAATCAGCTCCCAGGATACACGGCATAATCTCAATCTGCTGCAGCCAAGTGTCCACTCCACAATCCCAGATTAGACCCAGCAGGATCGATAGTCCTTTGCTCCTTCGGCTCCTTCTCTTCTCCTTTCACCATTGACACCCGGTGTCCTCCCCGGAGAGATATGGACACAGAGTGGTGGACACACACACACACACACACACACACACACACACACACACACAGCCTCATTTGGCACCTGTGTCCGGCATGAATAGTTAACCAGTGTGGTGACGATCTGCAGGGACACTGAGGCCGGCAGCGCTGTGGTCACTTCAGGAGACACGGACTCTGACAGGAGATGACACCTCCACAAGAGTCACTGGATCCCTGGTCAGTGTGCAAGGGTCACACACACACACACACACACACACACACACACACACACACACGAAAGCATGATCGAACAACACTGTAATCAGTTAAGTAGGCAGCGTGATGTGTATGACACTGAACAATGTCTTGTCCCTCCATCCATCCATCCACCTACCGAGCTATCTATCCATCCATCCATTGGTCTATCTATCTATTTATCTATCTATGGGTCCCTCCATCCCTCCACCTATCTATCCATCTATCCATCCATCCATCCATCGGTCTATCTACATATCTATCTATCTATCACTCCCTCCATCCATCCACCTATCTATCTTTCTATCTACCATCCCCCTATATATCCATCTTTCTCAAGATCTTTCCATTATCTATCTAACCGACCGTCTGTCCGTCATCCATCCATCCACATGTAGGTGTCATCGTGTGTGTGACCCAGTAAACATGGAAAGAACAAGAGCACAGAAGTGGTGAAAAAAGGAGAACGAAGAGAAAGAGGATATGACGCCTTGGTGGTAATCCACTTGAGAGGACCTGAAAACTGATCCTGGCCAAAAAGATGCAGATTACTTGTACTCTGATGCCACCACACACACACACACACACACACACACACACACACGTAAAGAAGCTATGCAGATAACACAATGATGGCAGAGGAATGTAGGACTCACGGTGAGCTCCAAAGATTTACCTTATGCAGCTCAGGTTCAACCCAAACAGAACCGATCTGACCCAGTCAGCCTGACTTTGATCTGTACCCAGCATCAACTCCATCTGTTTTCACCCCCGGGCTGGAAACTGATCCCAGCAGTTACCCACAGACCTGTTCTCTGTGCGTCCTCAGCGACATGCAGAGAGGGAACAGATACAGATTCTGTTTCTGCAGCACATGACAAAATAACCATGTGAGGGGAAGAGCAGGGATGTAACTGACAACAGCCATGACTCTTGCACGAGTTACATTATGAACTTTGTGATTAAGGATTAAATTCACATCACGGTCGCGTCTTTCCGTTACATCACATCATTGGATGTGTGCGTGACTGGAGTCCCACCGTGCACCGCCACATGGAATAAACTTTTTTTTAACATTATATTTACAGAAATGTGTGTTCTATAAAATACATTTCTTCATTTGTAGAATAAAACAGAAGAAAATAAAACAATATTCATCCCCATTGGGAAAATTGTGGTGTTGACAATGATGTTACTAATTATGATAAGTGTTTTACAAATACACACATATAGATCTATAAACACAAGAATATATATATATATATATATATATATATATATATATACACAAAATATGTAGATACATGTGTGTATAGTTGAAATCAGAATACATTGACTTCATTTCTGACAATATAACAATTTAATACAAAAACCAAACATTCTCTCATTTAACATTTCATATACAGTATATTTATAT
>JAFBJT010109813.1:168150-184917 GCA_016785325.1 Chascanopsetta lugubris
GGGCGGCGGGGGCGTGTGTGGGGTGGGGTTGGGTGGAGGGGGTGGGGGCGGCGAGCGCGTCACGTACAAAAAAAATCATAAATCATACATGAGATGGAGGGATGAGATGATGGAGCAAATGAGACGGTAACCCATAGCGATGGAAAACGGAAAAGAGGGGAATTGAAGCGCAGCAGAGAGAAGAGTGGAGGAGAAAGAAGAGGGGAGAGAAGAGACTGTTAGAAGGATCAGCTCAGAACAGCAGGGATGTTAAAAGAAAGGCTGTGAGACACGGACACAGTTCAGTGCATGGGCCACACCCCTCCGGTGTGAGCCTGTCTGAACGCTCTGCGCATGCACATGTCAGAGTTAGTGTTTTCTTTCTTACTGGAGTTCAGGGTCTGCCTGGTTTTGGCGCTGGTGCAGTACGCCTCGATGACCTTCAGGATCTGGGCGTCTTCCTCCAGAGCAGCCGTACCTGAGAGAGAGAGAGCGAGAGAGAGCGAGAGAGAGAGAGGGTGGCAGAGAGAGGGCCGTGAGATTCAAGCCCCACTTCAGAATTCTGTTGCATTGCTTCCATCACAGGGTATGGGCAGACATTTAAAGGCACAGTTTGTTTGGTTTAGTGACATCTGGAGGTGAGGTTGCATGCGGCAGCTGAATCGCATGTCGCCCTTCCCTTCCAAACAACTAGGGGAACCGACAGAGGTTGGTTGGGGGTGATTGGTTTGTCCATTCTGGGCTAATATGAAGAAAATCCATTCCGTCACAAACTATGAGCCTGAAAAGGAAATAATCTTTCACACTTACTCTTCCTCAAGGCAAACTCCTCCTCCGACTGTTTTCTCTCTGGCTTGCGTTTGGGAAGCAGCTTCTTCACACTCTTGGGACTTTTACTCAGATCCTGAAAAATATATTTGGATTTTAAAATGACAATTGAAAAAAATTCACAAAACACAAAACGTTTAAATATGTGCACAAGACGAGAGCCCCTCACCTCCTTGTAGCAGAGGGCGGCAGAGGGACGTAGCGGGGGTGCGGGCCTCAAGCAGCTCAGGCTCCAGGGTTTGGGGGTGTTGGGCGGCTCCAGCGGACCCCACATCAGAGTGTTGTGAGATGTGCCATGAGAGGAGGGGTGAGGCAAGGTGTGGTAGGTGGGGGCCACAGTCATGGAGCGGCCCTCGGCATGGCGAGACGGAGTGAGGGGGTGAGACGGGAGCTAAGGAGCAAAGCGACAAAGTTGATTTTAGACGACAATGTATGTGTGTGTGTGTGTGTGTGTGTGTGTGTGTGTGTGTGTGTGTGTGTGTGTGTGTGTGTGTGTGTGTGTCATCATCCTCAGGTTCTGACCGTGTGGCAGGGCACAGTGAGAGGTTTGTGGCTCGGTGCTGCAGCGGATGTGTGTTTGATCTGTCGGGTCAGGTGCTCCACCCAGTCCTGCAGGTCCTGCTGGTGGGCGCACACCACATGGAGACGTTCAAACAAAGGTCCTGCAGAAACAACAACAACAACATTAGTGACAGAAGTGAAAAGTGATTCCACTCTGATCCGAGCTCATCTTTTGTCAGAGTCTCACCATTTAACTCAAATGTATTTTTATGGGCGTCACAGTCTTCGAGTTTGGCGACCGTCATACCGGTCAAGGGCAATTTTCCCTGCAGAGGAGAATCAGCAGATCAGACACATCGAAAAAATAACATTTACCACTATGGGGCAGATTGAAATATGTGGCACTGACCTGGAATATGAAGCCGCTCATTCTGGGGCTGGCGGACAACATGAGGAGCACGTGAGGGAAGAGCATGAGGTAACGCTCATTCTTCTCCTGACAGACAGAGAGAGAAATATATATACGTGAGAGTGAATACAACACAAACATATGATGATTACGATTATTATCATTATTATTATTATTATTATTATTATTAATAATAATAATAATAATAATAATAATAATAATAGTTATATCTGAGGCCAAGTTCACATCAAAGAATCACAATGAAGCCAATTTTACACATCTACGATAATGTGGACGAGAGAATGTAGATGTCCATGTCACTGGCTCCGCCTACTTTCTACAGGTTGGCTCTGGAAATGCAGCTATGACAGACGACATGTTTCTCAATGATTATAAAAGAAAACAATAAACATAATTAAAAATAATAAAAAAACGTAATACAAAATAATTATACCGATTCATTATGTGGTGAACGTCTATGAACGAATGAATCGTGTTCATTATCAGAGAATAATCAGGATCAGAATCAATCAGGATGACATTAGGATGCTTGTATTATGCCGCAACACGTACATTACATCCACAACTAATACTGCAAACGGAGTGGACTGATACACCAAATGAGGTGCAGGCAACGGGAGATAGGTGGCGCTCTTACCTCAGATCCTGGGCTCTGGACCAAGACCTGGCTCATGTAGAGCACAGTTCCCAGCGTCTTGATGTCGTCGCCCTCCCACAGCCTGATGGTCTCTGTGAGGATCTGCAGCTCCAGTTCCTTTCGCTTCCGCACCTCCTGACACTGAGCCTGGTGATATTGTTGGAAAAGCACCGACTGGTTACAGACCTGCTGACCCACTAACTCTAGATGATGATGATGATGATGAGGAGGATGAGGAGGATGAGGGTGTGGTTTTGTTGTTTTCAGCTCACAGAGAGATTCTTGAAGGACGCCATGCACTTCTGGATGTCTGGTCTGTCAGGGCAGCCCTCCTGGGGGGGGGGGGGGGGAAGCAGGGGGGGGGGGGGGGGGGGGAATGAAGGGATGGATGTTTAGGCGCGAATCAGATCACTGCATCTCAACACGTGACGCCTCGGGACATAAACACACACCTCCATGTGCCTCTCCAGCTCTTTGAGTAAGTTGGGGTATTTGTCGATTCGCATGAAGGGTTTACTGAGGCCTGTGGTCAGAGTGAGGATCCCCGGGGTGACGGCACCTCTGCCCTCCATGAACTCGCCCAGTACCTCGCTGCAGTGGGGGGGGGGGGGGGGGGGGGGGGGGGGGGGGGGGGGGGGGGGTAGAGGGGATAATGATTAAATCAGGATGTCATGCAACTTTGATGACATGCAGGGATTTCTGGAATTCTTTTATCTCCCTCACAAACGCGCATCACTAGATATGAACCAAACGGATTCCACTGCCATTGTGAGTCGTCTTACACCTCTGTCTGACACACGCTATATAACTGCGTCCCGAGTCATCACCTACACGGGCTGAGTCCAGCGATCGTTGACACTGTGCGGTTCATAGACCGCTGAGCATCTCGCATCGACTGTCGAGTTGACAGGACACATTCGTTTCAGCTGAAATGTGCAAATCTAAGAATGAAAAGGGAACGAACGAGTTCTTTCGATTCATATCATTGCCACTGTTATACGATTAGAACAGAGGGCAAGGACAACAAGGAATAATTCTATTCTATTCTTGGTTTTCTCAACTTCCGGGCAAATTGATCCAAATGCGCAAACAATCTGAAAACACCCAACGTTTCCGTTTGATCGTTTTGTTGCTGAGTCACCTTCTGCACCTCTGTTTCCATCTTAACTGTGACGTTGAGAGGCTCTGCACCAAACGAGTGAAAAGTGCGGAGCTCCCTCATTCTCTCTCCATTCGTTATTTTTGCTCTCTGGTGAAAACGCAGGGCCTCGGCGGCAGCTGCGCTGCTACAGTTGCACTATAGAAAGTGGACTGCACAGTGTGCACTTTGTGTTCATGACATCTGCCTCAGTCAGCAGACAGCAGGTGACAACAATAACAACAACAATGGCGAAACAAGAGAGCGAGCCAGACAATACTGCTCTTCACCGTGGCACCGGTTGGGCTGCATGCGGACACCTACCTGTGCTGGGTGAGCACATTGACTGCACAGGGGTGGTTGGAGCAGTAACCCACATACAGAGCCTTCATCTGGGGCATGAGGTTCAGAAAGAAGCCCCCTACTCTCTGCTGGCTCTCTGGAAGCCTGGAAGAAGAAACAACAAAAACAAAACAAAGATCGCACTGTTAAAGGTGCAGTGTGTTAAGATTTGGTGACAGCTAGAGGTGAAGTTGCATGTTGTATCCATCACCTCACCCTTCGGAACAAACAGGAGAACCTGTGGTCGACTTCAGTTGTCATTAAAACTCAAAAAGATGTTTTAGTACGTCAACTTTTACTACTGTAAAAACATGGCGGCCCCCATCGAGAGGACCCGCTCCTCGTGTAAATATATATTAACTGGCTCATTAGACGATAATGGGGAAAGCCATTTAGGTGATTAATGAATGAATGAATGAAAATGCCAGTATGTCATTGTTTTTGTAATATTCTTAGAGGTGACAAACTGAAATCGTACACACTACACCTTTAAAAATATAAAATAAAACATATGAGAGAACCCTCTTTCACTGATAAAAATATATTCCACATCGCTGCAGTACCGATAGTCTAACACTAGAGGACCCCCTGCTTGTTATGAAACAGTGCGGATGCTGCTGCTGCTGCTGCTGCTGCTGCTGCTGCTGCAGTGGGGCTGCATGTGAGGAGGGACTCACTTGGTGCACTCCTCCAGCGATTGGACGAGCATCTGCTGGAAGGTGCTGATCTCCTCGAGGTTCCCCAGAATTAAAGCCACATCGGAGCAGCTCAGCCTGCAGGAGGAGAGGATGATGGGAGAGGGGCAATGAATGGAAAACACATTCAATCAGGCTCAGGAGGCCAGTCATTAATCCAGTTCCCTGCCATGCAGAGATAATCTGGTTCTGGAATAAATGAGGAGTGTGTGTGTGTGTGTGTGTGTGTGTGTGTGTGTGTCTTACTTGTCGATGTTTTGAAGAGGTCGCAGATAGTTGGTCAGGAGGCTCTGCAGGTCCTTGGAATATTCTGTCTCTGTTTCTAAAATGTTTTGCAACACCTACGATGCAAAGCAGGAGAATACAGATTAGCTCAAGTTAAGCAGAACATTAACTCAAGCCAATCAATGATTATCATTATCTTCTGAGTTACTGCCACACTTTTGAGATAAGGAGGAATTGTAAGGAAATTAACAATCTAATATGGCACAAGATACATGGCCGTTAATGACAACGACTTATCAGTCAATGCATATCGAGAGTTTATATATTTGCGCTTTTCTTAGTTCCTTTTTCAGCGTAAAACAAACGCACTGAGACGAGTCAATTGTCCTTAATGATCCATCCTCCAGCATGAGTGTGTGTGTGTGTGTGTGTGTGTGAGTGTGTGAACTTGTTTTATATCATTGTGGGCACCGTTTTGACAATATGGAGTGGAGACATATTTAAAAAGCGCTGATTCCACTTTTTTTACGACTTGGTTTTAAGGTAAGGGTCGGGGTAAGGTTAAGGCTATGTAATGGAATGTGGCCCACGTGAAACTTGATTCTACTTCTTAGTTTTCACACTAGCTGGAGCTACTGCTTCACTGAAGATGTCTACTGCACTTTATTGTTCTGTATTTGTAGTCATTTTTGTTTTCTTGAATAACTGCTGAGTCGTGTCCTTACCAGGTTGTAGTAGGTCTTGCTGATTGCAGTTGTGTCGAAGCCTTTGGGTGGACTCTTCAGGGTGCCGGACTTGGGCGACACTTGTTTATCTGTGATACACATGAGAAAGATAACGAATGATCAACCAACATGCACCAAAACAACCTATACACAGTGTTCTGCACGAAAAGGCAGACACCTTTGTTCATTGCTAGTTGTCGCTAGCGATAAAAAAAAAAAAACTGTGTTTTGCACCTTTAATTGTCTGAAATAACAGCATTCTCATCCCCCGAGTATCATCGGCCATAATTGCATAATTGACACTCAATCGTGACGTCACTGTTTGAACAGAGGGGGGGCTGAGGTACCCACCGGAGCCTTTGACCTCGCGGACGTAGTTGCTAGGAAACCAGCCGGTCTTGCCGTTGAGAGTCCCCTCCCACCAGCCGCCCTCCTCCTGGCGGGTGACGCCGATGAAGTCACCCTTGTTGAAAGTGAGCTCATCCTCGTTGGTCTGCTGGAAGTTGAAACGGGCTTTGACCAGCAGCTGCTGTCCACTGTTCTCCGACATGTCCTGACGGGAGCGCAGAGAGGAGGTGAGCCAAGAGGAAACATGAATGTAGCGAAAACTAACTCATTACACATCACTACATTAACACTGTCCATCCATTCAAGATGCTAGAAAACAACATTATTCAGGCATATTCACAGTGGGACTGATACCTCAGCTGTTTGTTTGCGAGCTTGTCCGTATGGGATCAAAACCTAGCTTTATTTAAAATGACAAAGAGTCATTCGCAGTGGTGAGTCCGCAACAAGTGGAACTCACCAACTATAAACGATAGGTCCTCACTTCAGAGGAAGTCAGGGGTGTGCAAACTCAAAGTCAGTGTTAATTAGGGACTGTTATGCATTATGTACGCACCAATGATCAATTTACGAGTGTCAAGATTTTTTTTCCGTTTTTGTTACTTCTAAAAAAAACAACAACTGCATACTGACATTTTGCAAAACCTCTATTTGCGGTGACTCATGTCTTTTGTTGATCTAAGTTGTTGCCATTCGTCCGTAGCAGAGATTTGAGCTCACCAGACTGCGGAACTGGTTCTGCAGCAGTTTGGAGGACCGGCCCAGTGAGGCCTGAGAGGACAGCGACTCGAAGGACTTGATGCGGTGGGCTGAGGAGTGTCGGGCGCACACGGAATCGCTGCCTACGCCGATATCTGCGAAAGAAAGGCCCAAATATAAAAATACACCAGACCTGGCATTTGCAGCGAGCGCCGCCCACACACCTACGACTACACACGTTATTCAAGGAAGTAAAAAAATAAAAATAAAAAAAAATAAAAAATAAAAACCTCCACCCCCACATGCACCACGAAATTGGGTCATATTTGCACACATTAACAACCTCACCTGCCGTCACTTTATTCAGAGCCACCAGGCTGCTCAGCACCTTGGAGAAGTTCAGTCCCAGCAGCAGGTCACTGGCCTCGAATGGCTGCAGGGGAGGGGAGGGGAGGGGAGGGGGGGGGGAGAGAGAAGGGAGAAGAATGAGTGCCAGAGAGTCATCAGCGGGTTCCTGTTCCTTTAAAGCTGATTGCTAATTCCAGCGCAGCGAGGCTGTGTCATCACTTGGCCGCAAACACCAAGCGATCGATCAGTCCCTTTCATTATCTCTGACAGGTGGCGCTGCAGAAACACAACTTCAGCACAGACGCACGTATATTACCTACAGACCTACAGACAGAGGCTGTGCGCAGAGGGGGAGCGAGCTCCTCTGTCTCTGCTTTTTAAAGGTGCAGTGTGTACGATTTCAGTCATTTTTGCCACTTCTCAAAACATTACAGGACAATTACACACCGACACTTTCATTGATTTATAATTGCCGAAATGTTTTTGTTTTTCCCCCCGTTACCTTTAGATGAGCCAGTTAATGTATATTTACATGAGGGGGCGGGTCCTCTCTACAGGGGGCCGCCATGTTTTTACAGTTGCCCAGAGTGGACATACTAAGCATCATTTGAGTTTTAATGTCAACTCAAGTCGACCATGGGTTCTCCTGCATGTTCAGGAGGGTGAGGCGATGGATGCAACATGCAACTTCACCTTTAGATGTCACCAAATCTGACACACTGCATCTTTAAGAAGTGCTAACAAAAATGATGAGACTGCTTATATGACAAATGGTTATTTCGGAGGTTGTGAAAAGACTCAAATCAACACTTTCCTCCTTGTAAATGCTGCCGTCACATTCAAAGTCGAGGGAGGGAAAGCAGAGCAGCGAGAGGCAGAGGAAATCGATACTCCTTTGACAAAAATAGAAAATCAATAAGTGGAGACTATCTGTGTTAATAATGTGGCAGTGCACCATTCTGAGTCTTCCTGCAGCTCTCTCTCTCTCTCTCTATCTCTCTCTCTCCTATGAAGGCCAGTGCATATGATGTGCATGTTTACAGTAGAGCAGAGAAGTAAGGTACCATCTTCAGATGTATCTGAGATATGAGCCCAACTTGCAGTTCACACAGTGGCCACTTGAGGTTGGCTCCAATTTTGGACTCAACCAGTCAAACGTTGACCTGTGACAACTGTATGGGAAATAGTTATTTTGTGAAATTGCGCATAAATAAGGGGCGTGGCCTCTTGAGTGACACCTGGGCCACGTTCTGTGGATGCTGTGACAGCACCACGGGCCCCGCCCCCCAGCTCTATACCTGTGCTCCGCCTCTTCGCCCTCTTTTTGGGATGAACCGGACAGTAGGGGGAGTCAGGCACGGGCAAGATGACGATGAGTGCACCGCCCACTCGCTACGAGCCTCATCGGCACTCTGCAGAATCCCGTGGGTGGCGCCATGTGCGCTACGTCCAGCTTTATTTACAGCCCACGTCAGCGACGGAGGAAAATCCGGCCCGGGGTTTAGTGAGCCACGGTGTCAGCCGTTGTTTATGCTCTGAATATGAGAGTGGTAATAGTAATTACAGCCCTGTCCGACAGCGGCAGTGTCGGAGTAAACGGCGGCGGTGTCACTGTGAGCGCGACGCCCACTGTCCCACCTCCCGGCTCGGATGAATGGCAGCGATTGTATCCGCGTGGATGGAGACTGTGGCTGTCCTCTCTCTTCCCGTGTCACGCCTTCAAATGATTATCTGCCCCTGCTTCACTTATTATTGAGTCTGAGCGACTGCGAGCTGCGTCTCTTTCATCTTCCGCTCCGATTGCAGATGTGTCCTCGGGGAACGCGGGAGACCGTGAATGTGCAAGCGAGTGTGTGGTGCGCGAAGTGTGTGTGTGTGTTTGTGCACTCTGAAAGATTGTCCGTCCTCGGTGAGCGCTCATGTGAGAGCAGCCTCCTCTCCACTTTCACTGAAACTATAAACCCCACGCCCCGCGATTGCACTTCCTGCCGTCGCCGCGCAGCGTGACCTCAGAGCTTCGCGCCCTCGGTGGCTCCCTCATTAGGAATGTGACACATCTCCCACAAGCGAGACACATTAAACATTCATGTCGGGGGAGATAATGAAGCGACGCGACGAGCTCAGACGCGTCCGCCGGCGCGGCGGAATCACAGGCAGGTAACGATCCCTCCGGAGCAGGCTGAGACAAACAATGCAACACCCCTCCATGACTCGACAGCCAGGCCAGCGATTCCCACACCTCCCACAGCCAGGAAATCTCTGTTTACCTGCACAGGGAAACCTACGACCCACTACGCAGGGTCCAGTGGCGCTGATGTGACGTGCTCGCAGTGTCACAGCAACACCATGAAGGTGCAGTGCGTGTAAGATTGCGGTCATTCCCCCCCCACCCCCCCCCCACCTCTAGAAATACTACAAAACAGTTACTTACTGACGTTATTATCACCTACATGTACTGTTTTTTTATACTATGCACTGTTGATGGGGGTGGGGGTGGGGGGGGGGGTGTTGACCGGTTGGGGCTGACGTAGAGGAGTAGAAGTGATGTATTACTTCCTGACGTGTGCTCTCTCTCTCTCTCTCTCACTCTGTGTGTATCTTTCTCTCTCTCTCTCGCTCTCTCTCTCTCCCGTGTTGACGCGTGACGGGCGCCGGTTGATACGCTGCCGGCAATCGACCGGCGATCAACCGACACTTCCCTCGCGATCGACCGGCACCGCCCGGGGATCGACGTGTCGGGCACCTGCGCTGTAAAGCCTTTGGCCCTCGCTGAAAAACCGAGCCTGCCTGCGATTGCTCAACAGCACCCAGCTGATTTAGAATGTATCCGCCCCCAATGGACATTGGACGAAGATGGAGCATTTCAGCAGCATCTCAAAAAGCACTTTCTGCCACAAATAGTGCCCCCAGTGGCCAGTGCATGAAGTAGATGGCGCGCACTCTGATATAGAACCGCGGGATTTTGAACAAGCCAGGACATAATGAAGAAAGCCAAAATAATCAATAAAAAAGGATAGGACTTTAAAATCGGTGCTTCAAAATTAGCTTGACGAGTCAGTCTCTTGGAATAAAGGCAATCTTTTCCTCTTTTCCCCAACTCGTCACCGATGACTGATCATCTGTTCTTGCCCTCTCTAACTTCGGTGACCTCCCGAGAGACGTCACCGACTACAGTCGTAGCTTCAATTGTCCGAACCAAGTCCAACAACGTCATGAATGATCCTTCACTGGAGCTCTGCGAACAGACGGCAAAGTTTATCTTCCAATATTCAGCCAAAGAACTTCACTAAAGTCACAAAGAGTTCCTTGGCTTTGTTACTGCTGCAGCTATTCTGGGTAAGACAGCAGGGGATTATGGGTAATATCCACTGTTCACTTGTGTTTGAATTGAGAGAAGATCTTTGTTCTCCACATGAAAACCATCTCTGACACAGGAAGCCCGACAGAAATAATCACCACATGTGGCGGCTGAGACTGTTTTTCCTCAGTGTGAGTGATGTTACGTTGCTTTAAAGGTGCAGTGTGAAGAATTTAGCGACACTGGTGATTTAGTGGCGGGGTTCTCGTGTTGCAGCTGAATGCCCCTGACCTAACCCTTCCATCAAGAGGCAACCTCCGGTGCGGACGAGCCCAAGTGGAAAAACGTGCAGTTCACAGGTTGGCCACTTGAGGCTGGCTCCAAAAGCGAGTAAATCCCCATAGACACCCATGTTAAAATGGTCAACTTGAGAGGTGAATGAAACATGTTTAAATCCTAGTCTCCATCAGTCACATGTTTTTCCGTGACAACTGTGCGGGAAAGAATATTTCTCTTACTCGCTAATCTTCAATTCTATCGAGGTTTGAAATTGTGCATAGTTAAGGGGCGTGGCCTCGTGAGTGACAGATTGTATAATTCATCCCTGGAAAGGCAAATAAGGCCAAACATGAGACATACATGTTGGGACTGAAACATGGTGATTGGTTCATGACTAGACAGTGGGATCTTCTTCACAGTCACATGATGTCAACATAACTGATCATGTGAAATAAATCGTCCGAGGGCAGAGCGAGGGAAGAAAACCACGACAAGAGCAGAAGAGTCTATCGTCTAATTGAATCTGATGCATCAGCCCGAGAGTTTTATACGTCTGGTCGACTGCAGATCAGATCTTCTGCTGATGTCTGTGGATCTCAGATTGTCAGCGACAGCAATAAACAAGTGAAATTGCTTTAATTTAGTGTTTATCACTTTTTTTTGCATTCGACAGCTATTATTTCTGTCGATGCAAGCATGGCTGGTCCTGGCCATTCCTTTCATTACAAAATGAACCCTTCCTCATCTGTTGACTTTATTGTGATATGGCACAAAGAAAAAGAACTAAGTCTTCAACCCAAATGTTATTTGCTTATTGGGTGGATTCCATTACTTGTAGTTAAATATCTGAAAACTATCAACTGTTGTTTCAACAAAGACACTTAACATTTTAACTTTAAACACAAAGATTTTTTACAGTGCTAAATTGATGTTCAATAAATTGGACAATTAATTAAACGGATGATTGAAAACCAGCTTTTCTTTCTTTTGTTTTATAAGATAATCGATTTTTGCCTCACATGAGTCTAGACAGATGGACCTGTAATAACCGCCATGGTGGACGGATGCAGCGTGAGGTTACTGTTCCTGAGGGACTGCCGGGGTCATGGGAATTCTAATGATCACTTCCTGTGGTCAAAGGTCTCAGAGGTTAGAGGTCAGAACCAGCAGCTGCTTGACTGTCAGACACGGTCTCTTGGTGCCAAACCAGGGGGGAGGGGAGGGGGTATTTGAGTTCAATCACAACTGAGATCAATTTGGTTGAAATGTGACAAGACGCAGCCAAACAAGATCCAGCTCGACACAATTACAAAAAAAGGCCAGTGGAAAGCACAGCGTCCGCCCCGTCACATCTCTCACATGAAAAGGCGGCCGCTGCTCTAATCTGCCCCTGCAGATACCTGGGGCCGGGGCCAGCAGTGCTCGGAGCTCTGGAGAAGATCCATCTACAGATGGTGGAGCGGGAGGACGGCCATGTCCCGAGCTACGATAATCCCGCTCTGCCCAGTTCACTCCAAAAACCAGACAAGTCACTGGAGTTTAGAGACACTTTTGCACGCGAGGAGCCCAACAGTCTTAACGCATATGGGTCAGCGAGAATGGAATCTTCACAATCTAGGTCAAGATGCCACCACTGTTGTGTACATGTACTTCCTACCTGGGATAGTACGCTCTTCCCAAATATATGAAGATAGAAACGAGCTTCAGCACCACCTCGAACATTCAAACTTGCTCAAAGGTTCCAAGTGTACGTCGGATCTTGTAGTGAAGTTGCACGTCGACACCCTTCCCTTTCCGAACATGTCGGGCAACCCCTGGATTATCATCGTAACTTAAAGGTTGTCATTTCCGGGCGACTGTACCACTGCACATTTTAGTGCAACATAGCCACCTCCATGGAGAAGATCTACTCTGATGTAAACATGCTCCCCCTACCATTCTGGCATAGTAAGTGCAGGTCTATAAACCAACATCTCAACATCTTCTCTGTAATTTTTGCACTTTGCAAAATCATCTCACAAGGCCGTATGCTTGACACCCCTGTTCTAAGGCAATGGAACGACAATTCATTCGATACTCTCTATCAATATAATTCCATCAAAATCGAACCCACTCTACCTTTAACCAATACACACTCAGTCATTCATTAGGATTCCAGACACGTGGGTTTCGTTTTGACCACACCAAAGCGCTAAATTTCATGAAGATGTCCAACAACTGATGTCAAATATGTAATGCTTCAACCATCGTGCTGTAATTACTGCTTCTAAAATCTAAAGAGTCCCTCCCTGTGCTGAACCGACACAAACAGAGGTCCGTCTTTCAGAGTAATCATAATGGAGGTCTTCTCCTGCGCTGCTCTCTCAGCTGTGAGTAAGTCCTAAATGGCATGTTGGACACAGTCGGTGTGACAGTGCTCCGTCTCAGCCCGTCTCCACCTCTTGTGCAGTGGCTGGACGCTCAGTAATGCTGAGGAACACTGACTTCCATTGTCACACTGGAGCTGTTCAACGAGCCCACTGTGCAAGTGGCCAACACGCAGACTTAAGACAGCACGCTGCCTTCAATTTGTTCGATTATGGCGATGTATCCTCATTACGCTCATGACTGAAGACGGCACGAGGCACCGACATATTTCTCCACGGACCAGCGCAGCGGAGTCTTAAAGCGCGTTTCAAGTTGACAACGATAAGAAGCCAAATATAACCATACTTAAATCTATAATTTTGCATTACCCACTGTTTCACGGTAAAGGAAAATGAAAACAATGTCTCAACATTCAATTGAAAGCCTGACTCTTGTTGAAATGATTGTCTCCTTCATTAACCAGAGAGTGAGATCCGTGTTGTATATTATATTATGTGTAAGCCATTCAAGTTCACCCTAAAAGACCCTCACCTCCAAAAAACCCAAACTATTCCTTTAATAACACTAACACCTACTGAAAATAAGCCTTTGTAAATGGAAATGCATCAACACAACTGAAATGATGGCGAGGACGAGTGGCAAAGCGACATCGGTAAATACCATAATATCAATAAATGTATCGTTAATAATCTACTTGCAATGTTTATTAATTATGTGACATTTATTGCAATAGTTACAAATTTCAATAGACAATGATTATCTTTTAAAAGTTAATATCTTTTGTGACTGCAGTGTCCAGATGTGTATGGTGATGACAATAAAGCCTCAAGTGAATCAAAGGACACAATCTTTACTTTGATCCAAAGGCTTAAACGGGAGCTGGGAAAAATGGACAACAATAACACTGTTTTTTTTTACGTATTTGACGATATTTATAGCTAGTCACGACATATTTGTTGTTACCATCTTTTGCCTTTCTACTATAATGAAAATCTACTATGTGTTAGACTTCATTTCAAATCCACATCAACATTACCCGATATCCATAAATAACAAACCTTTGATGATATTGTTATTAATTTTAAAAAAACATATCGCGATACTTCCTGTTATTGTCCGATCTCGTAACCCCGAATGAACCAATATCGCGACACTCCAGAATGTAAACAAAGGAACATAAACATGGAACTACTTTGCACCATATATGTCTCCGGAGGTCTGTTACAATGTAGCGGATGGATACTACTGCTCTGTCCCGGGTTAGGGTGGTTGTCCTCCTCTCTGTGTCAGGGGCTCGGAGCGTCCACTCCACCACCACCACCACCACCACCACCAGCAACACCAGCAGCAGCGGCAGCCCCCATTGTTCGAGCCCCGTCTCACACATCAACTTCACCCCGCACCTCTGTGGGTAAATATCTGCTCAATAGCTCCACATTTCCAGAAAATAACAAGAAAGAAGCCTCTCACCTCGACCCGGAACGATGAGCAGCCCTTCAGAAACTCCTTAATGTTGCTCAAACACTCGCCGTCGTTCTTCGGTTCCTGGTAAATCTGCGAGGACGTAAGTAAACGCCGAGTTAGAGATAAAACAATAAAAATAAAAAAAAACATAAGAATAAACTCCTTCCGGTTCCCGCTTTCTGTTTCTGCCGCTGCTTGCCGGGTCTGCTTCCCTTCACACCGCGGTTATCTGGGAGTTGAGAAGCCCGGAAAATGCGTCTACTCCGCCGACACACATTCTAGAGTAGTAGCGGCAGCTCTGGGCCTGACGCTCCGGGGGAGGCTGGGCACAAATCCCGCAGCGGAGACGGGGACGAGGCGGCGGAGCTGCTGGAGGGGAAGTGACGTCAGGTAACAAGGATCCCCCACCGCTGCCCTCTCAGCCAATAAGAGCTCTGGGTTTGATCGTCGCTTCCTTTTACTGTATGGGTCAGTAGGCACATAGTAAATAAAGACAATATACTGTATTATTCTTTCATTTTTATGATAATATCACAAAACCTCCAAAGAGTATGACCCAACACTTTATTTAGAATGCAGTCGTGCAGGTGTTAAAGGTGCAATGTATATTTTTTGTGGTGAACACCTAGTGGTGAAGTTGAACTTTGCAGCAGTTTGCAAGAATAATTCAAGTCAGGGCTGTCCAAACCACGGCCCGCATGCTAAGTGCTAAACCATTTTTAATGGGCCTACGGCAAATTCTAAAAAATATATTGGAATGTAACCCATATGAAACTTACGACATCAGGGGTTACCACACTCTGGTCTCAAACTAGCTCATTAGGTAGCAGCTAGCATGTGAGATGATTAGCAAAGAGGCCAGACCCACAGACGTGTGCTGGTGAGATTGACTTAGTGTACAGCACCACCTACTGGCCCATGGACAATGTAGAGTTTCCAATGGACCAAGCCCAGAGTCTTAGGACGGTGCACAGGTAGAACATGCAACGTCTGCAAATTTGCAAAGAGACAAAGCCACCCTTTTCTCATTGACCTGTCAAGTTGAGAACAAGAGGGTGAGAGGATCATGTCGTCTCAGAGCCTGTCTAAGGGCTGAGGTCAGTACAGGAAGTCATCCCTTCACATTATTACTGATAACAATGGCAGTGATGAGTGTGTCAGCGATGATAACAGACGACCTTCTTTAGATGAGATAACATTGAGACATCCTCACGTTGTGGCCTGGCAGCCGGGGTCTAGCCCTGAGCTGTAATTGGAGGAGCGGCACAAACGAGACTGAGTGAGGGAGATAAACAAAGAGGGGTTGTTTGGTTCTTTTCTCGAGCTAATTAGGAAAATATGAGACCACTTCCTCTTTCAGTCTCTGCTCTGCGGGGTTACATCACTGGCAGCCACCTTGATGGGACCTGACACAATGACCCTTCCTCTGACCCACATTTACTTCCAGTCTAACAGTTATTACTCAAAGTGAATGTGACATTGGGGATGCCGTACGGAACATAAACAGTAACGTACTACGATGACATCATTGGGTTGTTGTGAGCTCCAGTTAGGCCAGGCAGAGACTAGATTAGCTAACAATACATGGCCTGACACTGACTCTATCCGATGCATCCCATCCATTAGCTCCGCAGTGCTCCAGTTGTGCGTGTGTCATCCTCTATGGAAACATGCCTGGAAACACACTCATGAAAAGCTCATGTGAACAAAATGGAGCCAAAACAAACCGGCGTCTCTGTGATGTCACGTATTAATTAAACAACAGTGACGAGGTTGTAAATGGAGGAAGCTGCTGTATCGTTTTACGCTTACATGCACACGAGCCTCCGGGCCTAACATCCACTTTAAAGGAAAACACTGGGTCGTTTATATGCAGGATACACTGTAAAAAATAATCATGGCTAAAACTGGACTGGGCAACATTATAGCAAAAATAACAATGCTTCATTTTTATAATTGACTCAGTTGGTTAGATTAAGAAAAATAAGATATAATTGAGTTTAACTCAATTGATTTGGAATTGCACATGCCATTACATTCAGTCAAGTTGCTGTGTGTAAAGTGTACACTGTAAAAAATGATGACAAACAAAACTGCAGAGGCCTAACTTGGATGAGTGACTCAAATAGTTTGAATATTATCTGATCATTTTGGAATAGATCCACAGCCTGACGGACACAAACACGTGCACTGTCCCTTTAAATGTGGGATAGGATCCGTGTGTGTGCGCCTATGCAGTCAATGGCGGCTCACTCTTATAGCAGAGGAGTGGAGGAGACAGCCAGTCATCCTTCACTCTGACACGCAGGCCACGTCCTCGCGTGGGATCCACCGTGGATCTGACACGGGGGTCGAGCTGCACTGCTGAATCACCCCTGAGACACAAAATAGATCGCACGGTGGGACCTGATCACCTCCCCTCTGATCCATCACTCCGCATGTTGTTGTGACGCTTCCTTCCTTG
>JAFBJT010109814.1:32630-43544 GCA_016785325.1 Chascanopsetta lugubris
ATATGTATATGTGAATGTATTTGAGATTCCCGGAAATACTGTTTGCAGAGATGTTTATATATTATAATGTAGAAACATGGGAATAAAAATTATGACTCTTAACTTGACTTTTTCGTATTTGGCAATGGGCTTCTTTTTTTTTTAAATTGCAAAACATGTCACGTACAAAATGCTGTGTGGTTGCTCGGAAGGAGAGAACTCATCAAGAACTCATCAATGACAATGCAATCAAGTACGATGAAAAAATAGTCCTGATGCTTCGGTTTCAAAGAGTTGAGGCACACAGACAGAAAAATAAGAGGTAAAGTCCCCGGACTTTTTTGGGACTTTCCCTTTTTCTATTTCAGTTTCTCTATCATTTCATTGTGGCCAGGGATTGAACCCTTGACCTCACTTTGCACCACCTTAACTCCAACTCTAAAAAAGAGAGAAAAAAGCATGCACACAGGCACATTACACACGCACTCTCTCTCTCCCTCACACACACACACACACACACACACACACACACACACAGATTAATAACCAGTTTTGCCAGTGCTCAATCAGCACCACTATCTCCACTCCGCACATTGTGCTGCCCTGTGCGTTAAATCTCCAGGGATAACAGCAACGAGTATAAACCTGCCCTGTAACACTTTTCAACTCCCTGCACCGGGGTTCACGGCGAAGGCATCGCACCAGAAGTCTGCATTCGCCGGCTGCATCAAACATTCTGCTCTTTAAAAAAGGTCTTTTGGAAGCAGGACGCGCATTTCTTTACAGCGCAGGAATCCATCCTCAAAGCCCCTGCTAAAAAAAAACCTGCAGGCACATTTGGATTCACGAGGTGAATCCAGGAGTGTGTTTGTATCAAAAGTTGGAAGTGAGCTGAAGTGAGGGGGAGCGCGCGTCTAATTGCTCAACGCTGTGAAAGTTTTATGAGCCAGCCGCCCCGACTCCCCTCCCTCTAAATCACAATCTGCGATGGGCCGCGATCACTCCTCTCATTAATAATTCTTCATTATGAAAAAAAAACAACAGAGTTCTGTCCTGAATTCAATAACCCAATCTGTGTGTCCTAACTCCACAACTGTCCTGCAGGACACGGGCTGACCACTAGGGGGAGACAAGCAGTAATCGTACAAGGGAAGGACTCTGGAGCTGATGAGTCTCCAACACATACTGTGACACAGCCACAGGATCCAAATGACATGAGTGATGATTATTTGAATTGACATGATCATATAGAAAACCTCTCTCACAACAGATTGAACAGATCATTTGTTTTCCACTGATTATTTGATGGAGGAGTCTGCACTTCCCCTCGGTAGTGTAACATCTGGGGTATCCACTTTATTTAATTCAACGCTATTCTCATAAAAAAATCATTCAAAATGAAAAAATGTGAAAGTTGAAATTTGAGGACAGACAAAAACAAGAACATAACAGAATGGATTCTGTGGACTCAACCGCATCTATAAAACCTCAGGCCACAGCTCTAAAACTGTTCAAATCAATTGATTATAGCATGAGGCTGTTTAACATTCACGCTGTGGCACAGGACAAAGTAAAAATAAAATACTCTATGAATGAATGAATGAATGAATGAATGCAGGTCAGTTTTCTTTTTAACTTTTACTTCATCAAAGAGGTTGTACTACAAATATATGGTACTCCCACTGAATGAATGGATGAATGCATGATTGAATGAACTAATGAATGAATAACAACTAATGGAATGAATGAAACATTGGGCTCAATTTCCTTTTAAACCGTTACCCTGTCCGAGCGTTCATAGGTCAACACTTCCGCTCTGCAAATTCATTCAAAAGATTCAGATTTCTTATAAACTTTAACTTGTGGATGATTGATTGTCATAGAGATCATAGTCAATCAATTGGCATTTCACCAAAGGAATGAAAGAATGAATGAATGACAGATTCAATATTAAGACCACATATACATATCTTTGAACTTCTTACCACACCGCCCCGCTGCCAGAGCTCTTGGGCTTCAAACGGGCAGAGGGTGACTCATGGAACTTCCCCACAGCTCCGCCTGCATGACAGCTGCATCAGGTGGTGGTGTGAGTGTCACCCCACTCTGAGGAAGCTTAATGTGTCACTGCTCGGCTCAGACGGCAGTGTGATTGATGTGATGGTTTAAATGCATTGGCCTCAGAGCATGGCCCTGCTCCACGGGTGTTCTTTTTGATGTGCACATTTTCTTTTCATAGTTTATTTATGTATTCGAGGGAAAAAAAAGTCCAGGATGGAGCAGCAAGGAAACATCCCCATTTGAGGGTATTGTCCCATGGCACTGACAACCAATTGTGCAGCAGCAGCAGCAGCAGCAGCAGCAGCAGCAGCAGCAGAAGCAGCCTCCGGGCTCTAACAATGAATTGTCCCCTTTGAGGAGCTTTTGCAGAAAACGTGTCAAGTAGCTGTATCACAGGTGCCTGTGATTTGCAGGTGGTTAATCTGTAGGTATTAATAGTGACAGGTAAGCTGGAGCAGCGACTTATAGATAGTCTGGTGAGCTAAAGAGCTATATACCACAGGACACGGGGTGCATACCAGGCAATAGGACAGAGGGCCGAGGACAGAGGCACACAGCTCTGAGGCCAAACGGCGACACCGAATGATCACGAGAGACAGAGGAATCCCGGCTGACGGAAAACTATGAACGTGTGTACGATGCAAAGGCAAACGGGGAAACTACCAGTAAGTGAGCACAAATCCCCAAACGACACGATACACACTCGTCATCTTCCCCGAAGCTACGGCAAAGTGACCTCAGAGATCTGTCCTCGGACTCAGGGCCAATGGGCGAAGAGGTGTTTACGTTCGAAGCCACGCAGCCCATATTCGTGCGTCAATATCCGCCCGACGATTGCAAACACCTCTGCCTGTCACAATCAGGCAAACAAATGCATGCGTCATGCAGGCCAGAGAGATTGATGACACATGCAGGCACGCACACACGGACTTTAACCCACTGAGGATCTGGAGCACAGCGCCTCAACTAGGACAGCTGTGAGACACACACACACACACACACACACGCACGCACAGTGCCTCAGCAAAGCTATATGTCTATATGTCTGCTCAACACACACACACACACACACACACACATTACAACACTACTACCGTGGATAAACATGTCATGTCAGAGAGGGTGAACTCGGGGGTCCTGCAGCTTTAAGAAAGTTAAATCTAAGACTGTTGGATTGCTATTTAAAGAATGCAGCGAGTGAGATTTTGGTCATTTATGTCACTTCTAAAAATATAACAATTACATATTGATATTTTCAGGAATTTATAATCAGAGAGGACATACTAAACATCTTTTGAGTTTCGATGACACCTATAGGTTCTCCTGCATGTTCAGAAGGGTGAGGGTGAGGTGATGGATTCAACATGCAACTTCACCTCTAGAGGTCAGTAAGTCTTACACACTGCACCTTTGATATCACTTTGGATACAGTTTAGGACCAGTTTTGCCTTCACCAGAAAAAAGTGCCTACATGCTTTGGCTCTGAAGTTAGCATCATTCACTTTTTAGTTTAGCCAATGACCAATTTCAAAAACAGGATTTATTTATAGATTTACTTCATATATCAGCCAAGGTTAAAGATATTAAAAAATGTATCTGTTGATTATCTTCATTCATGTTCATTTTTAGATTTTTGGCCTGAAATCAACTGTAGAAGTCAGATGTGCCCCAGTGGGTCAAAGGATAACACTGACATTATTGTTCTCACTTCCTCATTGTTTCATTTCTCCCATGGCCTGAGTTCAGTTTCTCTCTCTCTCTCTCTCTCTCTCTCTCTCTCTCTCTCTCTGCCGCTCCCTCTCCCCCTCTCTCTCTCTCTCCAGTTAAATTGCTGGTAAAACTAGCCCAAGCTTGGTCTATTGTCTGAGCCAACGCTAAATACAGTATTAACCAACTGTAAATCGAGTGGTGTCTGCTAAGAATCTGCATAAAAGCTGTCTTGAATATTTCGGGTCATTAGCGAGCGAGACATGGGCCAAAACAAAACCATTGTGAGGACGGGGGATCCATATGGCTCCGCTTAATCCTGGAATGTAGTCTATGCATTTTTTATTAATTCCTGTGTGTTAAAAACAAAAGGAGGGGCGGCCCTTGTGTAGGACAGGGGAATGTAAAGGGTACATGCATTTATGGTGCGCGCGCACACACACACACACACACACACACACACAGGGGGGATAAACAGTGTCTAAACACAAGCCCAGCAGCGGGGTTTCCATTCAAAGGGATCAGTGGGAGCAGACACAGAGCAAGTCTAAACTGTAAAGCGTGGCTCTGCACTGCAGAGCACAATACCTCTGATGACAGCGCACACACACCCACCCAGGGCCAGGCCTCCTGATGGGACGGGTGAGTGTGGGAGGATCAGAGGGAAACAGGGGGGAGGGGGGGGGAGAGGGAGAGGGAGAGGGAAACCAGAGGTGAACCGAAGGGGAAGGAGGGACACGAACACACACAGGCTCGTTTCGAGTGAATCCTGGAAACAGCGAGAGATGATTCCACAGGTATTGTCAACAAACACCGTTTCACTGGAGCCAAAATCATCACTAGAAATCTTCTCGACTCCAAGGATGAATTGTGACTGTGTCTTTTTATCTGGTGTCATCGTCAGGTCAGGAGTAAATTTTAGAAGACATCAACAGGCACAGACATACAAATTTGATCAACGCAAGGAGACAAGTGACGCAAATGGGAAGATGTGGGAGTGTGAACACTTGCAAAATGAGCCAGAACATCAAATCAAGAAGTCAAATCTCATAATCTACATCCAATCTTTTTTTTCAATTACACGCAGCAGTGCTAGCAGTAATCACTTAAACAGCCGAAGTTAATGATCATATATCTTTTGCCATTATTCATAAATTATGATTGCATTGTATTATACAATTTGCTGTGCTTACTAGCTACTTTGTATTTTTGTTTTAATTTGACCTCTTTAAGAAGCACATTGCGGGAGCTCTTTTATAAAATGATACGCAAAAACGTTATCTAAACTCAAACGCACGTAATGAATGTAAAGAAAACACTCATTTTGTATTGGTCAAATACCGTTTTACGGTGAATTGTCTTTACAGACACTTTACATGTAAAAAGCAAAAAGGAGGAGCAGAGCAGGACAGTAGCGGGGACTTGTGAATGGGAATGTGAAGTGTGAAAAAAGGCTCTGGGACATCAGCCCCGTATCTCAGCGCATGCTCCTCCCTTCCTTCACCCCGTCTCCGGGAGCCTCATTATTTGCAGGAATGCGGTCCCTTGCTGTTTTGTGAGTAAAAGCGTGTGTCTGCACATGTGCATGTGTGTCTGCACATGTAACCCCACGCTCGCATGCCCCTGGCATGTCACTCTCCTTCCACAAAAGGCGGAACACTGGGATAGCTGGAGGTGGGAGCTCCACTTTGCAGGCCGCCGATCTTCTGCGGCGCAGTCAGCCCCTCCAGGGCCACGCTGTCAGATTACTGCACCGCATTGGTACCATTGATGGGATTTGTTGCCTAGCAGCTGCTCCACAATACCACCACCACCATCATCATGATCGTCATCATCACCGGCCAAAACACAACAGCGCCATGTCCATATCAGCTCCACATGGATGAAAACATACGCACAATGCACACTTCACTCCGAACTGATGGGAAAGAGGATGCGACGCCCTCCCACCCCGGCACTGATCCAAAGGTTCAGAGAACTCAACGCTGACTGAAATTCTGACAAAGTGGCAAAATGATTAGATTATTTTGAGGATTTAGCGACATCTGTTTATGAAAGTGCACGTTGCAACAAGGAGCAAACTGTGGAGAGGACACCCATCAACCATATAGGATGAGCTCAATTGGAAAAAAAATGTACTACTGTAAAAACATAGCGGCCCCCATAGAGAGGACTCGCTCCTCAGGTAAATATACATTAATGGGCTTATGGAATCGAAATGATGCATTTAGGTGATGAGAAATTCACGACAATGTCAGTGTTTCATTGTTTTGTAATAATTTTAGAAGTGTCAAAAATGACTGAAATCTGCCCACACCGCACCTTTAAGACTTTTACACTGGACCTTTAAAAACATTAAACATATTTTGTCACACTAAATTCATGTTTGACATATCAAATCTTTAATAACGTCATAACCAAATCTTGAGAAACATACCCCATCTCATCGGATTCCATTATTGCCTCTTTTCTCCACAAGAAAACAAGAATGTCCTGAAGTCATCCCACTGACTTCCTGCCACTCAGCGCTTCACTGCTGAGTCAAGGCAACAAAGGAAAGAAATACAAAAGAAAACAAGTGTATCTAACTAAAGTTCAAGTGTTTCTGTGACCTTATGGACAATGAACTCAGCCGTTCTGTATGACAGAAGTCACTGTGGCGTGTCGCTAAGAAACAACAAAGAGGAGGCGGCATTAGCGCTGTGCATGCAATGGACTCGTATCTACAAGTTCTACACGTTATTTCAACACTGACAGCGTGAGGGGACATCTAAGTGCACAGACAGATAGGTCACGTGTTTGATGTTTGATGTTCTGCACACTGTCTACTTCTCGACATCTAATACCGAAGTGTAAATAATACCCAGATAAGCCGATCAATAGTATCTCTTTCCAAACAAAGGACATAATGGTAAGTCATACTCCCCCAAAGTCACACTGTTCCATGCAACATTAATAGGCTTATGATTTTTCACGGATTTGTCGCAACAGCAGTAGCTGGTGGATTGATGTGAGACTAGTATGAAAGAGCTGGTTCACTGGAAAATGTGTTCGATGACATCTGCTAGGATTACAGTCGAGGCACAGGGTTGTATTTAAAAAAAACAAAACTGGATGTGTTGCATGTGTCAGCAACAGAAAAAAAAAAGAAGTGAAAACTTGTCATCAGGCATCTGAGAAAAACGTTGAGTCCCCGCGCTGTCTGACATCATCTCTTGTACAAAAGTCACTGTGTTATTTATATAAAAAGAATCATTATTTATATGGTGGAAGTGAAAGTTGAAGTGATCTCCACTCTCGTGGCCCTCTCATTCTCCTGTTCCCTCCGTCCCAGCCCTTCCTGAAAAATGACAATGTCATTTATGCTCCATTTATTTCCCATGTCAGGGCCAAGCGTTCCAATTCACTCGCTGAGTCCTCACAGACTCCCCGCCCTTACCTCCCATGCTGGGCCAATATTGTGCTTAAATCTCATGCTCCGATTGTCATGGATGAACCCTGCATGGCACAATTAGATAGACGGCGTAATTATAATGGCACCCTGCGTCCACGCAGATCACTCTTTGAACTGCTGAAATGTTTACAGCGGAAGAGACCCAAAAATATATTATCTCCCCCCCCCCCCCCCCCCCCCCCCCCCCCCACCCCCCCCCACCCACCCCCCTGCCCCAGCCCAGCCGAGGACAATGAGCAGCAAGCCGCTCCCTTCACTGTACGGGAATACACACGCGCACAGGCGCACACACGCATGCCCACAAACATGCGTGCATACACCCAAATGTGTGCGTGCGCACACACGTAGGCACACGCACACTTACGTAACTTCTAGATGGTCTATTTGCAAATCATCCCAATATTTAAAAAAACAAAAACATAATAGTGCAAATGAAAAAACTGCAACAAATGAATAATAAGTGCAGTAAGAACACAGTGGGTCTCCTCCCCACTACACATGTTACACCGTAAGTCACTCATTGCCATGGTGGATGTAAACAGCAACATAATTCAAGAATATTTGACAGGTCGGATGTACATGCATTAGCAAACATACGCACACACACACACACACACACACACACACACAAAACCAACCTTGGTGGTTAGGAGAGCTCCGGTTGACTGACTGCTGAAAGCTTGGACCAATGAGGTCGGCTTGTCTGTGATTGGAGGAGCGGTCTATGTTGTCCTGCTGAGGAGGAGAGAAACGGAAAAGAGAAGAGAATTTTATTAAAGAAAAAACTGAAAACATTTAGAAGCTAGGATCCAAAAGAGGGGGAAATGTCCCAATGCCAACATTTCAGCTGCGAAAATCTTGAAATCAAAAGGTAAAACATGTTTAGAGTGATGATATGGCAAATAATAATATATCCGCAGCATTATCAAATGATATTAAGTCTTATAGGGCAGTGATTCTCAACTGCTCAAGTGTGAAAGTGGGTTGCAGACCTGTTTTTAGTGGGTCTGGGAAAAGTTAAGAACAAAAATGCTGTGCTTTTATCTAGAAGATGATTTTTGTGATGCATCTGAGTGAAGAGATATTTGAGAAATGGAACATTTTCCTTGATTTGGGTCACAAGTCGTCATTAAGGGGTGATGGTGGGAAACCTTTTTTCAAATGTTTTCTGAAAACTGTTGGTGGACTTGAGCCCATCTCAACCTTGCGGACATTGCGATGTACACAAAGTTGTTGGAAAGGCAAAACACACAATGGGTCTGAGCAGCTGAAAGAGTGAGAGAGAGAGAGAGAGAGAGAGAGAGAGAGAGAGAGAGAGAGAGAGCTCTGCAAACAGAGCGTTTAATCTTGTTCTTCTGCAGCAGAGTTTGAACTCGAGAATTATTTGATTAGATTGTGAAGTACAACTACTTTTTAAGGTTAGTTAAAGTTGCAGTGTGTAAGATTTGGCGACATCAAGAGGTGAAGTTGCATGTTGTATCCATAACCTCACTCTCATCCTTCTGAACATGCAGCAGAACCTATGTTAGACTTCTGTTGTCATTAAAACTCAAAAGATGTTTAGTAGGTCCACTCTGGGCTACTGTAAAAACATGGTGACCCCCGTAAAGAGGACCCCCTCCTCAGGTAAATATACATGAATAGGCTCATTTAAGGATAATGGAATGGTGTATCATTGTTTAATAGTATTTTTTCAAGTGACAAAAATAACTGAAATCTTACACACTGCACCTTTAAGATAGCTTCCGTTCTTTGTGCAAACACACTGTGGGTATGTGAGCATAGTCAGGTGTGTGTGTGTGTGTGTGTAAGTGTGTGGTAATGTGTGTACAGTGGACTGTTTGGCCACAGCGTCCTGGTCTGACCTTTGTTCCACCTTCTCAACACGTTCCAGTCAAAGCAAAACTCCTCAGTGCGGGAAAACACAGCAAAATAAAAAATAGGTTTTTAAGGTTATAAACATATTTTATATGTTAACAAGGACAAACTATCCATCGCTATGTGTGTGTGTGTATGTGTGTGTGTGTATGAGAGTGTGTTGTGCAGGCTCTAACAGCAGGAGCAGGAACAGATCGTACTTAGGAAAGACAGAAAACGTTGCTCTACATCTCTGACACAGCAGACGTCCTCCTGCTCTGCCGCTGGAATAAAAGCTGCTGTTTGTGCCTGCAGGGCTCCCACCCACAGCACGCCTCAAGCTCAACAGGGTTTTGTCCTTGTTTTTACTCTGAAAAGCTCTGATCGCCCTTATGTTACTTCCAATGACTGATTTGGTCCACAGAGAAAATGAATACTAATGCAATCAGGATGCTTCTCGTGCCCGTCATGGAAGTCGCATACATTTCATGCTTTGTCTCGTTTCCTGGTCCCACAAAGAAAATCTGCACTGTGCATAATAGCTTATGATATCTTATACCGATAGTGACTCTCCACTTGAGTTTGCAAAGCTTTAAATCAATTTTGTACTCAGTTTGGGTTCAATGCAGCTCATTCTTTAATTAGCCCTTTTTAAAATTTTCTACAGTAATCAAATTATAATGGACTTCCTTAGAGGCCTAGCGACATTTACAGAACCAGGCTTCCGACCGGTTTTGGCAAAACTGCATTTTGTTGGGCATGGAATAATCTGCAGAAAAACCTAAAATCAAAAACACTTGTAACCATCAGTAAGTTATCACAAACAATACAGTGAAAGAGAATTGCCGGGTTTTTCCTGAGAAGCCACGCAGTCTGAATGTCTTTATTTGTCTTTTATTGTATTTTTATACTGTTTTGTGTTTTAACTGTGTGTTTGAATTCAATTTCTGTTTAAATACAGCCGCAGTCTTGGCCAGGTCTTTCTTGCAAAAGAGATTACTGATCTGAATGGGACTTCCCGGTGAAATAAAGGTCAATAAATAAAGAAATAAATCAACTCACAAATCGGACTGAGAGCTTTGAACGAGAAGTGACTCACTGTTGGAATGAGGCTGGATGTAGAATGCCACTCGGAGGTCTCCATTCTTCAAAACAAGGACCCAGCTGAATATTTTGGAAACATAAAATCCATGATTCCTCACCTCAAAACTTCTTTTTCTCCTTTTTAGCTTTTTCCGTTGGGCTGGGACGAGCTCATTAGTGCTCCTCTATGCCGGCGCCTTGATTCAGCACAGACTGAACTGGATGTAACTAGATGTACAATGTCAGTATATGATTCTGTCCGCCGCCGCCGCGGCCACCAAACACCCCCCCACCCCTCCGCCCCCACCACCCACACCCCAACCCCTCTTCTATACCAACTAACCCAACCGCATCCAATCATTACATTGCATTGTTCTGTTCTTTGTATAGTCTGGGCGTCCCCTGACATCACGGCTGGATCAAAACGCAGATTTGGCCTCTTAATGCGGATAATGCGCGTCTATACATTTATATCATCATAATAGCATGATAAAGTAAATACCACATTACACCATTTATTCCTGTGACACAGCAAATCTCACACACACACACACACGCACACACACACACAAACACAAACACACACACACACACACACACACACCGTCTGGGGGTACAGCTACCAGACTGTGACTGATCCCTACCCAGTCACCCAAACAGCACAGGGACGATGGCTGGTCGGTTGGTGGGATGGTATAGCACAAAGTTGTAGTGTGTGTGTGTGTGTGTGTGTGTGTGTGTGTGTGTGTGTGTGTGTGTGTGTGTGCTTTGTT
>JAFBJT010109814.1:45256-66505 GCA_016785325.1 Chascanopsetta lugubris
GTGTGTGTGTGTGTGTGTGTGTGTGTGTGTGTGTGTGTGTGTGTGTGTGTGAATGGTGGGTGCAATGATTTGCCCGAGGTTAATGAAAAATGTGATTTTGAACATTTAAAAAATCAGTCATGCTAATGTGAGAAAGAGGCTTCACGCAGAGTGACTGTCCACTGTTTATCACTGACATATATAGAATATTTCTATAATGCACATATATTCTATGTTACTTCATGAGCTACTTACTGCATGTGCACCTGCTTTATATATTTCCTATATTTTACAATTGCTCCATACATTTTAGGGACTGTTTTAATCTACTGGATGGAGGGGTTCATGTTGTTTGTGAACAATATTTCCATGTAACTTGCTGGGAGGATGCGACACTAGAAAGGAAAGATGCCATTCAAATTTGGGGCTGAATAGAATTTAAAAAAATCATATCTAGTGTATTCCTGTTCATGTTGTGCAGCAGCCCAACATTAAAGTCTTTGAGCATTTGAATAAAGAACTAAAAGGGACTCTAAAGCTGCTGATTATGACTAAAACATTTGGGTAGACTCCTGTGAATGCGAGAATCGCTTAGCGTTGGCTGCTGGTAACAATATCGTATGTCACCGTGCTGATAAATGTACATTTTCAGCTGTTGCTATGGTGAAACGTGTGCAAGAGTGAGGGTGCTGACAAAGTTGAGGAAGGGGGGTGACTTTGTGACCTCAGCAAAGACACTGCTGACAGTGTGAAGCTGTGCGAACGTTTGTATGTGAGTGTGTGTGAGAGAGAGAGAGAGAGGGAGAGAGTGAGAGAGAGGGAGCGAGACACCCAGGTTGCAGCACAAAGCTATTTTTGAAGAGGCATCCAAAGAATAAAGGTCTATTTTGCTGCTTCTGCTCAAACTACTTCAATCATTTTTTAGCTGCGACTTTCAGAAAAATGAAACATCAGCAGTTTGAGACACAATATAAAAAAAAGGGTCACTGCTAAAGTTCAGTTTAACAGCAGGACAAGACTATTTGTGTCTGCTCGCCCCCTAGTGGTGGCTGTGAATTTGTATTGTGATTGCTACAATATACAGATATCAAATTGGGACATGTAAACAACATGATTTTTGCGAGTCTGTCAGTTAATACATTTGCCATGAAAAGAATAGAGTTTATATGACAGACGTTTTCCAGGAAGCTCTCAGATGCTAGTGTTTAGGTCCGATAAACAAATGAGGGTTTGCACTCAGCTCCAGTTGCTTGGACACAAACACTGAGAAGGAGCTGGGTGTTTACGTTACATGCAGCTCCCTCACATTTTCTAGTACCACAACAACCCGCATATGATAATTATTCTGGGTATCACATTGAATTTGGAATGTGCACAAGAATAATAGACGTCTTTATTTCTAATTCCTCTTCTCATCAGTGAAAACAAAGTTTTTCCAGGATTACGTCCAATGAAAAGTCAGAGGAAGAACAGAGAGAGAGAGAGAGAGAGAGAGAGACAACAGTGTAACCTCTCTTGCTCGCTTTGCTATTTTTCATTCCATGAATGTCCCGTCTCTCTCTCTGCTGTTTTAAATAAGGGCGTCATATAGTCTGGGGGACACTTGATCCTCTCTCTCTCTCTCTCTCTCTCTCTCTCTCTCTCTCTCTCACACACACACACACACACACACACACAAATACTCACACACTTCCAAACATGCTGACACCGAAAGCTTGCTCAGCGCCCCCCCCCCCCAAAAGATGGGGGAAAGAAAATTGGACGGATGAATGAGATGGAAAAAACCACATCCTTTCTGTTTCCAGACCTTGTTCCTCATTCTTTGAAGTAATAACCGATGCATTTGACCACAGCTCTGATGTTACAGTCTGTGTGTGTGTGTGTGTGTGAGAGAGTCTTTACATGCATTTGACCTACACACGCCTTGTGAAGGGCACAGGAGTTCATTAAAAGCCGATTATAGGAAATAGGAAGAAAATCTTGTATTTGAAGCAGCACATAAATTGGTGCCATTGCACAAGATGAAGATTTCTAACAAAAATGTGCAAATCAGGACCAGCCCAAATATTTGTGTCCCAAAGCAGAGATAGACAGACGGAGAGACAGAGTCCTTGACCGAGGTGAGGGAGCCTGACAGGGTCCTGGACTGGAACCTAACCCTAACAACCCTGGATGAAACAGTGCAGTGTTGGCATCTACAGTATACCCAAGTTGAGCTCTAGGTGGCGCCCTACACTATTAGGAGAAGAAAAAGTCACTGCATTCGTCAACTCTTCAGTACCAATAAATCATCCATCCACACTATGTCAAATCTTATTTTTTTTGTTTTTAATATGTTTACATAAAAGAAATAGGGGGCATGGCTTTAGCGCAACATAATCGAAGACAGGCTGTAATGCTGCTGTTTAACAGGAGAAGAGGAACGGTCCTAAGATGGAGTCTTGTGGAACACCTGCTCATGAGAAACAAGGCACATGAGGGGCTATTTTCTATCTGAATAGCTCCCGTACTTGGTCATAGCATCGATTGAATCATGAAATGAAATGACCAGGACTCAAACATTTGTGTCCTTTGATCAAAGAGAAAGCTCCAGATTCTCCTCCAGGTGATTGACAACAGCAATCCTGTTCCAAGCTGTTTCTTTCTGTCCGACACACACACCATCATGATGTGTGAGTGTGTGTGTATTCAAAGGTTAATCCCGGATTCAGACGGTCATCTGGACCATCTGAGTGACGAAGGCCAGTCAGCTGCTGTATGCGGAGAGACTGACCCCGGTCACCCTGAATGTGTGTGTGGACCTAAATAACCCGCTGAGCTCCAGTGGACACATCCACTGATTAATGATGCAGGACATGGAGAGAAATTAAATGAAATGTCAATGACACACGTCAGACGCCGCCACCTCCTGCTCAGATTGCAAATGTAAACATGAGCAGAATCCATTCCTTTGTACAAACATTCACTTTACTATAAACACAATCAAGCATCAGGGCATGTGAGGAATCTGCAACCTCACCTCGGCTCGGGTCAGAAACAATGAGGAAACTATGGCGGGAATTTATGACATCACAAAAATCCAAGTAGCAGTTAGAATAATAAAAAGAGGTCAACGGGTCATTTGCCCACCCACCCACACAGTCCTGGAAAAACAGAAGAGCCCTGAGGGAGTGGACTTAAGATATCGAACTGGAACATGCTGTAATAATAATGATGATAACAACAATAATAACAATAATATAATAATAATAATAATAATAATAATAATAATAATAATAATAATAATCATAATAATCATAATAATCATAATAATCATAATAATAATAATAAAATATTCCAGAAGAAGAAGAGGATATCAGCTCATTCATTTGGGATCAAAGGCTGACAGCACAATTCATTCTATAGGGAATAAAAGTGTTGAGACGTGCCTAGATCTGCTCTGGTGTCAGGTTAATGTGGTGTTTGATTTCCACAGAGCGTGTTGAACAGAGGGAGGTGTCCGGCGAAACTATCACTAATTAGAAGGTGTTGGTGCTGAGATAATGGAGGACACTCATCACAGAGCCAGGCATTATTATACTGACTATTAATTAGGATATCTGTACGTTTAGTATCAATCAAGAAAAATCTTGATTGATACTAAACGTACTATTGATACTCCACATTTAGCTTGATGCAAACACATTAGCTAGCTGTAGTGACGAGGTTTTGCGTTTATACTCACCAATGTACGGATTGTGGTTTTCATTACGTAAGTTCATATGCAACTTCCCCTCTACATGTCATTAAATACTACGTGCTGCACCTTTAATAGTCTAAATCACTATATTCAAGTCTCTTATAAATAATGGTCTCATTTGGAGTCAAATAGGTGATAAAGCATGGTTGTGAATACAATGTAACAATGTCCAATGGCAGGTGCAGGCTCTGTCAGGCTCCACTCCCTCTACTCAAAATATGTCTCTTATGGTTTAGGAAGAGAAAATGGCAAAAGAGCAGCTTCGAATTTGCAACAAGGGAAAAGGAAAGAGAGAAATCTGATCATGTTCCTGTATTCCTGGAGCAGCATCCATGTCAGCGGAGGAGAAACAGAGTTTGACAAAAAGGATCATCTTCAAAAGCATCGCCTACTGTCCCTGCCTGACTCCCCACTGAAGAGGTGAAGCCCTACAGTTACAGTAAAAGCTCAGCGGAGTTAAAAAAAAGACGGAATAGGGAAAAAACCCACCAAGCTGCTGCTCTTTTCATTTTAAATGCAGCTGTAGGCGGAGTCAGCGCCGTGTTGGAGGAGATGACCCCGGAGAGCAGGAGGAGTTCAAGCAGCACAGACGTGCCAGAGTTTTAGCGGGAGAAAGGAGGTCGGCGGATCTTTCGCCCTGAGGCGCAGTTAGACTTTTATACTGGTGTGTGTGTGTGTGTGTGTGTGAGTGAGGGGGCCCGAACAAAAAACCATCCACGTCAATTCTGCAAGATGCTGCACTCCATCACATGCAGCCAAGAGAATCAAGGATCAAAGTTAATTTCTAACATTATTGCACGATTTTTAGAAATTGCAACGTCGTTGTTTTGAACTTTTCACCTAAGACGTGTGCGACACCAATATTTCCTCTGAGCTCCATCTAATGGCCTCTGCCGTGTTGTGCACTCTGTGCCTGGGGGACAGTTATGTGGCCTGACTGCTGGATCCACCACTGTGGTCTCAGAGTTAAAAATCCTGTCACATATTGGACAACGTGACAATAAAGTTTTAACGATCTAACGTGGCATTAGTTCCAATATTTTTGTGATACCTTGACTTTTCATTTAGCTGGAGTCGGCACTATCAAGAGTCATTTTCAATTGGTGGCTGATTGCGGTATTGATCCCACCACTAACTCTAGCTCCGCTCCCTGACCACTACGGCTGTAACTCCAGCTATGAAAATATGGCGACACATTATATCTGGGATGTAGCCGACTTGAAAGAGCCCTTTGTTTTTAAGTCCCATCGATGGAGGCCGCCATGTTTTTACAGTAGTGGACAAACATTTGAGTTCTAACGATAACAGAAGGCTCCCATTGGTTGAAGGGTTTTCCGCTGTAACATGAAACTCCGCCATTGGATGTTCCTAAATCCTAAGCTCGATGATTAAGGACAGGAAGTGGAGAAGGACTGGGTCAGAGTCTCCGCCTGAGTCTCTCAGTGGAAAGGAGGTTAATGTAAATTGGCCTCAGGCTGAATATGAGCATCCACCGAGCATCACAACAGCCTGAGTAATGAGGGGTCGGCCTGACAGTCAGGGGACGTGACACTGTGAGTGTATGTTCATACATATACGTGGTTGCATTGTCCTGTGAGGTGTAAAGTGGAGCAGGCGAGGGGAGAGGAGCGCAAGCATGCAAGTTTTAGATTTGGTGTTAAAGGTTCAGTGTGTAGGATTTAGTGACATCTAGAGGTGTCTCACGTTCCACGTTGCAGTGGAATACACCTGACATCGTGTGGAGAGGAACCTAGTGTGGTCCCTGAAATGATGGTCCCACTTAGAGTCACATAGCTGATGATGCCAGGTATGAGCCTTGTGATTGACAGGTACTATCGTCCAATAGCACGCTGAGGCTCTCAGTCAGGCTCCTCCCACACGACTCCAATTATGTTTACTTATGATTTCAAAAACACTAAAAATGCAACAGACTAAAATCAAATTCAATAAAGCATTCTATTATTATATACAATGTGTCTATGAGAGACCCTTGTGTGCAGTGATGTGTTAACAGTTTGTGTGTGTGTGTGTGTGTGTGTATGTGTGAGTGTATGTGCACAGATACACAGTATTCAATGGTTAGAGATAGTGTTTGAAGTGTGACATGTTTTCTGCCCGGCATGCTCGGAGTTTACGTGAGCGTGAAATGCAGTGATTGATGGCGCATCCACCATATTTGCACACAATTTCAAGCTGACTTGACCCACATCACCGCTGCCATCCGGACGTGGCGAATGTGGGTCATGCCAGGTTAAACGTCACATATAAATAGGTGATTAACAGAAAAACACTTAGTTACTTTTCAAATCCTATTCAAAGTACTTTTAAAGCGCTGCTGATGGATCAAGTCCAATTTCCAGGATGCTAGATATCCAGGCGATGTGCATGTGATGAGTTCACGCGGCTGAGGTCAGCGAGCGGCCGCCTCCTCTGCTCGGCTGCGTGAACTCCGATAGAGCAGAGAATTTCCGATAAAATTCCGGCCCGTGTGAATTCCACACTGTATGATGAAGCAGGGCGATGCGGGCGATGTGTCCGCCGGGGATCACAGGATCAAGTTTCTCTTACGTCTTTGGCCTCCGTGCTCGAGGCTGGAATCAGCCAGAAGAAGCATGAACGTGGAGAAAGAGTACTTATCAGAATTTTAACGTAATTCTACTGATTCAGCACATAAAAAAACAAAAGTAGGTATCATTTACAACATGTACCAAAGTGTGTAAAAGCTACACGTGAAAAAAATCTGATCGGGGTGCAACTGAATTCTCCTAACGGCTTCAAAGGACTTCAAACGCCAGCTTCCCTATTCCTTGGGGCATTAGCTTGGATCCCTGAAGCCATGAATTACAATGATGATGTCAATGCACATTGTTGGTGATTAGTGTGTGTGTGTGTGTGTGTGTGTGTGTGTGTGGAGACTAGGGTTCCCTTCACAGCCAGTTTGCACCTACTTTCAGAGCAGTGATCGTCCACAGAGGCTGATCAGAGCTGCTTTCAGACATGCACTGCAATACGCACCATGGTTTTGAATGAGGAAGACAATATGCAGTGGCCAAATGGTGGTACTGCACCTTCTGTGTCAGTCATGTGGCAGCCTTCATAGGAGCCCCACCTTGGGTACTGTATCCAGTCACAATGGTCAAATGGTGGTACTGCACCTTCTGTGTCACAGGGCTAAAGAAGAGGCTAGTGTTCAATCTCTATAGCCCGCACAATGCCCCCTGATTGATACTATGTACTTGTGCTTGAAGTGGGTGACCAATGACAACAAAGTGGCCAATTAGAGCAGACTGGGCCTTGAAGAGACAGCAGCTAAAGACGTACTATTTCAGACAGAGACTGAAAAGAGGAGCTGCAGCGATGACAGTAAAAGGAAAGTGATGTTTCTTGTTACTTGTTTCCTATTTGTGAGCATTGGATTATCTCGTGATATCAAACCGAAGGATTTAAAACTGAGCCCAAGAAGCAGTTTAATGGTGTCTCTGATTTATTCCTCTCTAAGAGAAACATTATATTTGTTGCAAGAACCTTTAAATGGTCATTGGCAGCCTAAGACGGACTCCTACCTTTCCCACATAGAGCTTTATCTACCATCTGGAGGCAGAGGTAGAGTGTTAGCAGCATCATGGACTTTCACAGAGATATTAGCTGGCATAGCGCCACACACACACACACACACACACAGAGGGAGACAATGTGGAGTCATACTTACAGTACCAGTTATTTGTGTATACTTGGAAGCATTGTGTGGACGTGTGCCCGGTGAGGAGCTGGAGTGGTGCCATGCTGGAGACTCGGCTCCATACAAGGAGAAGAAACGATGAGAGGGTCTGCAGGGTGGAGCCACAGTTCCACCACCGCAGCTCGGTGACGGATCCACACAGGATGAGTGGGAGAGGATCCTACTGCCAACTGGTGGTGAACATGGGTAGAACGGTGCAGCCATTTCAAAAGCCACAAAGAATCCAAAATGCAGCGACCTGGTGAAGTAGACTAGCATCTCCCACATTCTCACTACCATCTAGTGGTAAACAGGTGTATGACGTGATGCTAGTGACGTAACATTTGCAACATTTTCTAAATATAATTTTGATTGGTGAGAGAGGAGGTTTGAGATATGTAAAAATAATCTCAATCAAGGAAATGAAGGTCAGTGCTTGGGTCGTGTAATTGTTGCATTCGTGACTAAATGGCGAGTCTCGTAGTATCTCATCCGACAAACGCATAAATGATGGGGGAGGGTGAGGGTGGGAGAACAACTTCAATCCTGGTTGTGTCTTTCTTTTCCTTCCCGCTGACTGAGTCTGTGTTGCCCTCTGAATGTTTCTGTGTTGGGATGTTTTATAAATCAACTGAATTAAAGTCTACAGAAGATGAAAGAGACGGAGGACGGGATCTAACTGCTCTGAAGTCTGTGTGTGTGTGTGTGTGTGTGTGTGTGTGTGTGTGAGAGACAGAGGGAGAAAGAGGGAGAGAACAAGAGAGAGACGTATGAAGATGTGAGGTCAAATATCTTCTACCTAATAATAAATCACTAACACACACACACTCTCTCTCTCTCTCTTACACACACACACGCACACACTCCACCCCCCACCCATGTGTTGACATAGTTTCCATGGCGAGGGGAAGGTGTTGACAATTCATCACCACATTCCTGAGCACACACACACATTAACATTTACACTGGGGGTCAGTCTGCTGCTCACAGACACATTGTGATGTCAGCCTGTGACCCCGTCTCTTTCTTCACCATTTCAGCATGATGGGGGGGGGGCATGATGCAAATAAAAACATGCATTTATGAAACCTCCAGTCTACGAATCTGAACAGTTGTCAGATGCTAAATACTAGGTGCTACATTTCTATAACATGCATTTGTTCACCAGAGCCCCCTACTGGTGCTCATGCTACATCAGCAGGTCCCTGCACAAGCTTTCGAACAAGGCACGTGACGTCCTTAGACTGCGGCCATGTTGCACCACCATGTTTCTGCAGTAACCCTGAATGGACAATATCTTGAGGCTAACATTAGGGGATGGGTATTCAGTTGCAATTTGCAACTTCACCACCAGATGGCATCAAATATAAGTGAGCTACAGATGCACAAGGTAAGTGCATCTGTAGCCAGGGGCTGTGAAAACGCTTTGGAATGTGGCGTTTGAGAGAAGTGTTTTCTCTGGCCCCAGAGAAGGGGGGGCGTGCTCATTGTTATCATACACTCAGAGGGCCTCTAGTCTTATATTGCAGTGAATCTGGCCAGACAGGAATTACAAAAATTCGGAACAGGTCATATTTAGACCTAAAGCTGGAGTTTCCTGCTTTCCTGCGCCCACAATGCGCTGCACGTAAAACAAAGAGAGTGGGAGCACAAACAGGCGGGTGCGACAGGGCCCGCCGCTGTAAACAACAGCGCCGGCGACAATGAAAACAAGAGGAGGAAGAAAAAAGAAATGTGTCGCCTCTGGTAAACTCCGCAGAGAACAGGCGGCTCGCTTCCCTCTCTGCACGCTGCTAAATTTTTCTTTCTGAAACTGTATTTTTCATGTGGCACTGCAACATGAGCAAGAGGGAGGGAGGAGGGGGCGGGGGGGGAGTCAATTACTGAAGACAGTGGTTTAAGGTGCTTTAACAAACGATCCGAGAGGCACCAACACAGAGAAGAGGAAACTGGGTCAAATGGACCCTGAGAGAGAAGTGAGAGGATCATTCTCTCATCGCAGCGTTAGATGATGATGATGAGGAGGCGGAGGAGGAAGAGAGGGATGGATGGATGGATGGAGAGAGTGTCGTTAAAGAGGTAGAAATCCTGCAGCTCGGCCGGGGTTTTAACTCATCTGCATCTTTAATCAAGGGCAGAAGAAGAGGAGGACGATAGAGTGAGAGAGCGAGTGGTGACAAAGTGAAGGGAAAAGCACAAACAGAGGGAAAATGAATTCCATTAGACTAACAGGAGTACGAGAGACAGAGAGATGGAGCTGCGGCTTCATGATGAAACATAAAACATTTATTCTGCCAGGACTTTTTGAAGTTTTTTTTTTTTTTTAGATGTTTAGAAGCGCATGATTGATGGCTCGCCCGCAGACGGAGAAGGAAACTAAATTGGCCCACATTTGTCACAAATCTGCGAGCAGGATCTGTGATCACCACCACATCACAGCGCCGCGAGAGAGGCGGCGGCTACGTCTGAGCAGAGAGGGGCTGAGAATGTGGGCCGACGGAGGCGGCGGCCATTATTGGAGAAACGCTGCTTCAGTCGACATGCATGGTGGTGCCGCGTCCTGAATCAGCGCCCCCTACAGGCTGCAATGTCTAACATAATAACAGCAATATGCCATGGAATCAAAAGGCTGAAAGTTTCTCAAAAGTGAAGCCAAAGCATCTGGTGGCTGGCTGCAGGATTGACGAAAGTTAAAGGTGCAGTGTGTAAGACTCAGGAGAGATCAGTATGAATTTGGGGAGCGGTGCCATTTAATAATAAAGTGAGCTATGGCCTAGAAAGAGGTGTAAGGAATACTTTCATTTCAGACATATTTGCATTCATATCTCCACACTAACTACTCAGTAATACTCCTACTCCCCAGAGGATGAATTCTTCACAGGTTAGTGATCCTGGGCTTATTTAAATAAGCTCTCTCTCTCCCTCTCAGAGCAGGTCTATGAGATTGATATTAATCTCCTGTCTGTGTGTTGACAGCAGAGGCCGGGGTCAGGGCCGGGTTAAGCACAGGTTCGCATAAAGAGAATAAACAGAAAGAGAGAGCAGTTATTGTTATTGCATGTGAAGCTCGCAACTCTACCCTATACACACACTTTTATATCATCATCATAATAATCACCAACAATCTATTACAATACATCTTACAAATCTATTTATTAAAAAAATGTAGAATTCATCATTGCAATAAAATGATCAAATGAAAAGACACTGGGGGAAGATTTGCAAAAACATGTTGATGTGATGTGTGTAAGTGCAAAGCCCTACCTGTGAGCACTGTGCCTGTGTGTGTGTGTGTGTGTGTGTGTGTGTGTGTGTGTGTGTTTTAGTGGTTAAAACCTACATTGAATATTGCCATAGGACAAATATAGGGGACCTATACTGGAAGTTTGTGTTACAATCACTCAAACCAAAACACACACGTCATTATTATTATATCACAAAAAAAAAAAGGACAAAGGAAAATGGCGTCCAAACAGCAGCGGCGCTCTGAGGCGTGTTCCCAGCCCATGGGCCCCAGCTCATTTCATTACTAAACTAACAGGTGTGATCCGAGGTGCTGAACTCTAACTTCCTCATGTTGTGTGTTCTCACAGGACCTCTGTGTGTGTGTGTGTGTGTGTGTGTGTGTGTGTGTGTGTGTTTGTGTGTGTTCATGGAGAATGTCATCACCACTCCCCAGTCAGAAATGTTCACATCTCTCTTTCTCTTTAGGAAGATTTCAGATTTTCATTCTTTTACCTGTTAAGTGCACTGTAAAAAATGCTAGTTGAAATGAATCTATTTGTCAAAAGGGGGCGGGGCTTGTGTTAAAGGAGCAGTCAGACATTCTTGAAAAGTGTGCTAGTTTACTCTAACCTGGTGCAGAGTGCATGGGACTCGCTAGCCAAGTGGAAACAAAAGCAGAAAAAAATGTTCTTGATGTTTTTATCAAAAATTAATTAAAAATAAAAACAACTTGAGGAGCTGAAGCAACCGTTTAAAAAAAGATTGACCTGAAGATTATCAGTGATGTGCGTTAAGAAACGGGGGCTACCAGCGCCCCTCAATGTCACTGATTACTCTGGTGTATATTTCACATATTTAGCCTAGCTTAGCACAAAACTGCTAGCCAATCTGCAATACTGTATCATAAGAATATTACTAAACCAGCCACGTGAATATAAGAGATTTCTTCTAAGCTACTAAAAAGTAAATTAGCATATTTTCCAAAATGCCAAACTACTCCCTTAAAAAAAGACAGACCTTCTCCAAAGCCTCTGGCTCCGCCCACACTCTCAATGCAACAGTGGATGTGAACACACAAGCGGTGTTGATCAGAGGAAGTGACATATCTGGATACGGGACTCTTTGATGCCGTCAAAACGGGACATTGCAAAAAGGCCTGTGAATGACATCAGTCTGCCGCCATAAAAAATTAAAAAGGTACATGCAACTCGCATGGCGCTCACACACACACACACGCACACACACACACACACGCACACACATACATACACACACACACGTGTACGAAACACACACACACACAAGACTCAGGCAGAAAGAACAGTTGGATACATTTCCATATAGCTATAAAAGAAGAGTGCTTGTTGGCGCCACTGAGAGCGGCTGTTCTAGTGTTGATGTGGCAATGTATGAACCCAGCACACACTGAGTTGGCACTAGAATATCTCACACACAAACACACTAGAACTGCATATCTCCTTGTAAAGCTTAAAAACGTCTCTCCCTTTAAAATCTCTGAATTTTCAAAATACTAGAGGTGAGAATAAAGGTTCTTCTTGTCCATTGGTTCAGGTGGGAATACTCTGAGCCGGGAGTTCTAGTGCAATGCCTCTTGTGTTTGAGAGGGAAACGCATGGAGCACTTTTTGTTTTCATGGACCTTTGGAAGGCGTCGCTCAGGCCTCGACACGGTTCAGGAGAGGAGTAAGGCTCAGGAGTGTCTGCTTCCAACACTAAACCAACTTCACACTGAAGTTGTCGGTGAAACCCTTGCAGACACAAAGTCCAACCAGGCGGGTGAAATGAAAAGCCCCCTCCGAATCCCAGCCTTCCCAAATTCCCCAAATCACCACAAGGGGCTCTGGCGTGCCTCGACCCAGAGATCCGATGTCGAGGAATGGAGGAAATGAAAAAAAACAATGGTCCAGCCTGAGTGCTCCACTTGTAATCCCCAGTGGTTACAGATGTGTGAGTGGTCCTTTATTCCCCGTGGCAGTGATGTCGCCTCCGAAATCCAGCGCGTCTCAAAGGCTATTTCCTTATTGATGTTTGTAAGAAATAAAAACAAACGCTCCCCTGCTTCCCGACTGCAGAGCGGTTAATCCAGAGCACCTCGGTTTCGGCTTCCCGAAGCAAAACGCCGTTTTACTCCCAACGTCCGTTGCCCGGAAAGAGCTGCGTGTCCCAGAAATCGTCTACGGGCGTGTGTCTGTTGAACGTGTGGTGCTTCCTGTGTGCGCTGCTGCAGTGTGAGGGCGCGGGGGAAAGTGTTTGTCAGTCCATCTCCAGGTCCATGAGTTTGTTGCGCGAGCGTGGAGTGTGCGTGGTGTTGCGGCAACAGCAGTGGGCGCAAACCAGGCCCAGGACCAGAGAGAAGAGGCCCACACCTACAGAGACACAACACAGTTAAAGCCGAGTGTCACACTGCCTCTAGTGGCAGGTACCGGACGTCCAGGGATGGAACCGTCACGGCTCGCATGCATCATTTAGGGTTGCAGTGCAGAAGGGTGCAGGATCTGTGCAGGATCTGTGCTGGTCACCTCAAAGGAAAAAGCAACTGATTGTGTTGCTTGAAGTACAGGCAACAGCACCCCCCGTGGATTCCATTGGTAGAGCACTGGTCTGTCCATGCTTTCAGTAGACGTGCACAATAAACACAAAACTGATTTTCTCCATCGTGCCTGCTACTGCTTCCTGCTGGCTACTGATATGAATTCTGCTGGGGCTGCATGTCGGTGACTCATCAAAAAACAAAACACCCTGAAATGACTGAGTCATGCAATAAACTGCTAAGTCAGGGAATGGGGACAGCCATTTCTCACTGAGCGTCCACCCTGTCAGATAAATCTGTATCGGTGCCCTTTGAAAAAAAACAACCTTTAAAGCCAGATTCAGATTCTGGCTGTTGTGAGAAAGTGCCGAGTCAGCAAAGGAAGGCATGAAAAAAAGTTTGAGTGGAGACGTCCACACTTAGTTTTGTGACATTTTAGCACGTGTCATCAGAAAAGACCATCACAGATGTTTTTACCGATTGAACGCGTGCGTGTGTGTGTGTGTTACCTATTGAGGCCGATGCACCGTATAGAAGAGGTAACTGTAGAGACTCCCACACTGAAGAGGAAGCAGACACAGGGAAACATTAGTATTTGCACAGTTTTAACAGCATCAACGTTGCCGTGGTGATCAGTGTGTGTGCTCGCTCCTCACCTGCAAACTGCACGGTGAGGAAGACTCTGGATGATGTCATCTCTCCGGCTTGAGTCCAGGCGCCCGTGGAGGCCGACAGGTACCAGGGCGTGACCACACAGAAATACTCGCCACTGTCACTGGAGGACACACACACACACACACCTGTTCAGACGTCGTATTCAAACAATGATGTCATTTAATCTCGTTGACCCACGGCCACAGCCACGCCCCCTCACCTGTCCTGGGTGCCGAAGATGTTCATGAGGTACGTGTGCGTGTCCATGCGCTGGATGGAAACCTCGCTGGACGAGTTGCGAACCTCCGTCCTCACGATGCCGAAGCGGTCGACGCTGGCCACCTGAGTGGTCGTCTGTCCGCCGCGAAGCCTGGTGAAGAACCAACGCACCTCATACACCAGGTCATCTGTAAACACAGGTCGGGACGAACAGATGTAAACAAATACACGTATGTACTTTGTACTTCATTGCACATAGCTTACGTGTGTGTGATATCCTTGACATTCAGATATGTAGGTGTCAACTTGTTATTGCATAACCGTCATTACCCTACAATGAACCTCCTACACTAAGGGCAGGTCCTCCCTACGGAGGCGGCCATGTTGGACTGCCACGATTTTACAATAGCACAAAAACAAACAAACTTCCCAGGTTCCCACAGCTTGTCCGACATACACAGAGGGGAAGCTGCAACATGCAACTTCATCACTAGATGTCACTGTGTCCCACACACTGTGCCTTTAAATCCAGCGTTTACATTATGACATCACAAGAAACCAGGCGACAGTGGCTCAGTGGTTAGAGTCACCTTTGGAAGCAAAGGTCAGAGGTTCGAATCCCACTCGGGCCCTGTTGCAGTGTCACTGGCCCTGACAGTGATGCCCCGAAAGGCCCTCTGCCTACTAGTAGAAATACCCTGCGACCCAGAATGCTGGATAAGCGGTAGAAGATGACATGGCATCACAAGAAACCTATTCAGACGCATACTCTCCTCAGTTTCCAGCTACATTTAGATCATATTATACACATGAGCATAACTGAGCTTCATCTCTCTCGGCCGGCAGCATCATGAAGGACACCTGCAGGTTTCAATGCTCCTGTAATTACACGCAATTCCTATAGAGGAGCCACTTCCATACATGCAGGGTGATGATGTCAGTGCTGACTCGGGAGAGGGAGGGAGCATGTGTTTATTCCAGCCCTTTATTTAGAAGAACCCATTACATTATGTAAAACTGGGGATCATTACAGGATGTGCATTTCTAACTTCAATTTGGTAACCATGCAAGGAAAGAGGAAAAATACACACACACACGAGACAAAACGACACATGTCACAAAATAAGGAGGATATGTTGATGACAAAAGATGTAAAAGAAGGACCTGGGAGAATTTGTGATAATAGATGTAATCTTTGGAGAGGGGGCGAACGAGATAATTATTTCCAGAGAGAGAGAGAGAGAGAGAGAGAGAGAGAGAGGAAGCACGAAGTAGTCATTAGTCTGTCAGGGTGACACACACACACGCACACATGCAATAAAACCCCATGGAGCCTTAGTCATCCTCTGTCATGTCAGAGACAAATAGAGAATACACACAAAAGAACATTTGACAAAGAGAGAGAGAGAGAGAGAGAGAGAGAGAGATAGAGAGAGAGATAGAGAGAGAAAGGAAAAAAAGACAAACGATGATGAAAAACAATTACAGAGGGAGCGAGAGAGAGGGAGAGATGCAGAGACAGAGAGAGGAGGAGGAGGAAGAGAGCGAGGATGGAGGGAATATAATGAAGAGAGCAGAAGGAGTGAGAGTAATGAATCACGGCTCAATTTCGCTGCTCTCTTCACTAATGGTTTTAATATTCAAGAGGTACATCATTAAAAATGTGTAGTAGTACGAGTCGCCGCCGCCGCAGCAGCAGCAGCAGCAGCAGCAGCAGCAGCAGCAGCAATAATACTCATCATAATATTGATAACAATGGGAAGGCTGGGGTGAGGACTTTATTTTGAAAGAGGAAGACTCATGAGGTTTTATTCCAGGTTTTAATTCACCAGTTGTCACTTTGTATTTCAAATGAAGGAGTACTGCCTTACAGTTCTACTTCTACTATTCTATGCTATGATTTTTTGGTTTGGTTTTTTACTATGCAATACATTGATTGAGTGTCATAAGACCAGTATTCTACTGTGTTATATGAGTTAAAGGTACAGGTATAGGATTCAATATGAGAACTATTTCAGATTCCAACTGAAACAGAAAAACTCATGTAATTTGTACACACTGTCCCTTTAATATTAGTGCATTTTACTCATGGAGCTTGTGTGAGTTCAGAGAAATTAAGGAAATGGATAATCATTGGACACTGTCAGCTCTCAGAGATCCAATTAAAGCGACAGGAGAGAATTTGCCGACTAAGTTTTCATGCGGCCCGTCTGACCTCCATGCTGAGGTTTCCCTCCCTAACGTCTAAATCCGTCACTTCCTGTTAGACACAGCAGTGGACACACTGGACACCGTCGGGTCATTACAGCAAATCAGCTCCACCGTTTCCAAATGAGGTGAAAAGAGTTGGGAGTTTGCAGTGGAAAGAGTTGAGCTTTAAAATGTTATCAGAAGATCATTTGCAGTTTTGGGTTAAATTGGCTAAAAACCTGAATTTGAATATTATTAGTGCATAAACTGAGATATTGTTGAATTTGAGTTATAGTGTCCAGGAACTGTGAGGCTCCACAGGGAGCCCACATTCTCAAGCAGTGCAGCTGCAATGATTCATCCAACAATCATGGATGAAATGGTCGTCATGTTATTAACAGATTTTACTGCTCATGCATGATATTAATTTGCTTTTAGGCAATAAAACAAGAATCACCTCCAGGAGGTTGTACAGTATATCCCTCCTCCACCCTTGTCTCTATATTTCTGAGGCCACTGTGACCTTTGACCTTTGCCTATCAAATCTAATGAGTTTATCTTAAGTGATCAAAAGCGGAAGAAATTCACTCAAGATGGCCTGGATGTGTCACATTCAACATGGAAAGATTTAAGTGAGAGCAACCTTGACCTTTGATCACCACGTTCAAATGCATTCATTCCTGAATGTTTGAGCCACATTTGGGAGGATTCACTCGAGGCGCAACATAGGTGTCTGGTTCAGAAGCCGCCACAAGATCATAAAAGCAGACACCTGGTGACATCACGGAGGAACATATCACATTTCATTTATCGCAGATTAAATGCTCAAATCGCTTTAACAAAACTGCTTCAAGCTGTTTCCTCCTCGGGCACATTGTCCACGCATGTCCTCACAGTAAATCAATCCTCCACTGAGACACTTGGTGTGGACACAGCGAGCAATCACTTCCTGATGTGCTGATGATTACCATGCTGCTCCTTGGTCTTTAAGGGGGCTATATGTAATTTATTTTACATCAAAATATTCAGGAAAGAGCTAAAAAATCATTCTATTGAATAGAACTAGATATCCTACAAAATACTTGATCCGTCTCCACCGGGCCTGTTATTAATGGGGCGCAGCTGCGCGTGGTGGAGGAACATGCGCTTCCAGACAAAGAGCCATATATAATCATCACGTCCTAACAAACGACCCCATGTAAATGAGGATGGAGTGTATTCGGGGCGGCGGGCTTTGAGAGAATAGGGCCACGGAGGCGAGCCTGAGGACCGAGCGTCGCCCCGCGCCGGGCGGTTGCCCGTGCCCCCTCGGAGGGCTGGCAGAGACCCTCCTCCCTGACCTCTGACCTGATCCAGGCTCAGGCCCGGAGAGGCTTCGGCGCCGAGCGCCCGTCCGACGCGTCGTTTCTCCGCCGACGGGGCAGTTAGGCCGAGAAGAGCGGCGACTGCGTACGCGCGGGGGCAAACAAAAGGCGGCTTTCCGCCGCCTCTCCTCGGACATATGGCGGCGCCGCGACTCCGGCGCCGGCACCTGCGCAACCTCTCGGCTTCCTGATGAAATGATGATGATGATGTAAGATCACAGATCAGGGCGTCGGCCTGCTCATCTGCAACATGTCTGCCCTGGCAGGGCTTAGCCAGACACATGCTTCCAATTAGCCGGGCTTCTTCATGTAAATGCTTCATAAATTACCCCCATATCACCCCCCCTGCCCCCGCCCCGGGATTAGGTGCTCATAAAGCCAACGAGCATCTCAATAAACAGCAAAGGTTGTGGTGCAGGGAGCAAATGAGGGGGATGGAGAGAGGGGGGGGGGACGGGGGGACGGGGGGAGGTGAACTCTGCACAAACCCAAACCTGTGATTAACCGGAGGTTGAGCTCCATCAGAGCAATGAGACGGTGTCGTGTCCTGAGTTCTGCTCGGGTCCAAACTCTTCTTTTCCAGGCTGCTGAGGTGAAGCTCCGGTCACACGGGTCCGAAAGTCCAGAACAACTTCTGTGACTCGACCCGACTCAGCCGCAGCAAAGACACCGGGTCAAAAACTAAAGAACAGATCCAATAAATAACTGGAAAACTCATCTTGATGATTCACATGAGATCATTGTCCAAACAGACTGCTCTTCACCTCCAGTCCAGCAGGAGGCGGTAAGAAGAGGCTGAAGGTCAGACAAGCAAGATGGCGTCGAAATATATTATCACTGAAATAACCATAATGATGATACTACTACTACTACTACTACTACTACTACTACTACAACTACTACTACTACTACTAACAATAATAATGATAATAATAATAATAATAATAATGATAATAATAATAATGATAATAATAATAATGATAATAATAATAATAATAATTATAATAATAATAATAATAATAACCATTCAAAGAACTTAAAGGACTAAGATTTGAAAAACAAGAACTCCTAAATTCAAGTGATTATACACAACAACAAACAATCAATACCAGTCCATTCATGACTGATTGATCACCTTCACACACTGCACCTTTAGACAGTCAACTCTGAATATGGAATCTAAACTCTCACCTGACGTTTTCACATCAAAGCAAAACCATCCCAGACTTTACAGAGAAGCTGATCATTGGAACATGGAGGTTCCAGATCTCCCCGTCTGCCTGTGAAGAACCCGCCGGGGTCATGTGACCGTCCCCCTCCGTCAGGAGCAAAGATGCCCAGTCAGCGCTTTCTCTTTCTTTCCCTTTTTCTTTTCTAAACTCGCCGAGGGAACGAAAAGCGTCTGTAAACACCGGCCACAAAGAGCCCGACGCGCGCAAAGCTCGGGCCAAAATGGCCGCACAATGGACTGTCATAGTGAATTGGCCCAGAGCTGTGGGAGAGAGAGGCTGTTAAAGAGGAGGGAGTTAAGCCGAGAGAGCGAGAGAGAGAGAGAGAGAGAGAGAGAGAGAGAGAGAGAGAGAGAGAGAGAGAGCGAGAGAGAGAGCGAGGGAGAGAGCGAGCGAGAGACATGACAGACACTTGTCCTGTAACAGCTCTGCACAAACTCAACAACACTCGGCTTCACCGTCCGTCACCTGCAGGCGCAGCAACACTCCCTGTCACCTGCGCCTCACACCGGTGGGATCTCACTTCCTGACACACACACACACACACACACACACACACACACACACAGGTCTGAACGCAGCACCACACACACACACAGGTCTGAACGCAGCACCACACACACACACAGGTCTGAACGCAGCACCACACACACACACGGGTCTGAACGCAGCACCACACACACACACACACACACACACACACAGGTCTGAACGCAGCCCCACACACACACACACACACACACACACACAGGTCTGAACACAGCACCACACACACACACAGGTCTGAACACAGCACCACACACACACACGGGTCTGAACACAGCACCACACACACACACACGGGTCTGAACGCAGCACCACACACACACACAGTCAATAACAGAACGGGGTGGGAGATTAAGCCTAAGCCCACCTTCTTTTCATGTGGCAGAGCAGCCGCTGCCCCGCGCTCTGGCACCAGATGGCGCTGTGCCGGCGGCTGCCAGCAGATAATCGGGACAGATCGGGCGGCATTACTGCCCATTATCTTCTAATTATTCTTGTGTGAGCGCTGATCCTGCCGTTTGTGTAAGTGGAAGGCGCAGAGAGCCTGTCGCCCCCGGCAGCCGCAAAACCCCCCCGCCTCCTCACCCCCTCTGGGACCGAAACCAGAGATCAGCCGGGGGAGGGAGGGAGGGGAGGGTGAGGCAGCCAACCTGGTGGGGAGTGGGCGACGCCCGGGCGTTGGGACGGGCGCACAGGTGATGTCACAGCGAGGGGGCGTGGCCCACCTTTGACCTCCTGATATTTCGCTGTTTGTCGTCTGACGACTCAATAACAGGAAGCGCAAGGAAACAGTCTCCCAGGCTCCGTTTGTACAGTGCAACCCCCCCCCCCCCCCCCCCCCCCCCCCACACCCCCACACCACCCCACACACCCCCCCCCACCCAAACACACACCCCCCCGCGGGCCCACACACACACACACACACACACACACACCCCAAAGGAGAGTGCTCACTGCGCGGGGGCATATGGTGGAACCATGTGCTGGGTCCCACGTGCGCTCTCTTAAGCGCGATTCTACCCAGAACATCTTCGCTTAATTATCAGCATTTTGTTCAGCATCCTGCTGTTTTGCATATTAATGCGCGTGGGCTCCGGGCGCCGCGTGACGAGGGGGAGACGGGCGGCGCCGCGGAATCCAACCCGAAAGACCAGCGCAGTCCCGCGGGCCCGGGTCCGGGACGGGGCCCGGGTCCGGGATGGGGCCCGGGTCCGGGATGGGGCCCGGGTCCGGGACGGGGCCCGGGTCCGGGACGGGGCCCGGGTCCGGGATGGGGCCCGGGTCCGGGACGGGGGCCGGGTCCGGGATGGGGCCCGGGTCCGGGACGGGGCCCGGGTCCGGGATGGGGCCCGTCTCCTCCGCCCCTCTGGTCCCGCTGCCCCGCCGGCGCCTCAGCGCACGTTTGCTCGGAGTCGGGACCTGGAGGTGATGTTCGGGCGCCGTGTGTGTTCCTCGACCCACCCAGCAACACTGTTTACCCACCGGCACACACACACACACACACACACACACACACACACACACACACACACACACACACACACGTGCGCGTGCCCATGGCGTTTGCTTCGCAGCCTTCCTGATGACACGTCATAAAACACGGCGTGGCGTCGTTGATCAATCTCACGGCCCACGGGCGGCACAGCCAGGGCATGTACATGCAAATGAGAATAGCTAAATGCCACTGAGGGGGCGAGAGAGGGAGGCAATCACTTCAGCTGACACACTAGGCAGGAAGGGGGGGTGCAGTTGGGAGGGAGGAGGGAGGAGGGGAGGGAGGGAGGAGGGGAGGGAGGAGGGGAGGGAGGGAGGGGGGGGGGCAGCGGATGTACCCAG
>JAFBJT010109814.1:70735-93236 GCA_016785325.1 Chascanopsetta lugubris
AGAGAGAGAGAGAGAGAGAGAGAGAGAGAGAGAGAGAGAGAGAGAGAGCACGGTTTCTTTTGATCTCTTCTTATTTCATGTTTTGAACTTGTTGTTCTGAGGCCCACAGCAGGGAAACGACATTACAGAGGAGAGAGAGAGAGAGAGGGAGAGAGAGAGAGAGAGAGAGAGAGAGAGAGAGAGAGAGAGAGAGAGAGAGAGAGAGAGAGAGAGAGAGAGAGAGAGAGGGAGATCAGCAGAGACTGCACCAGCTCTGTGCTGCCAGGATTTTCTCCTGCTCCCTCACGGATCCAGGTATGACTGAAGGGGGGTGGGGAAGGGGGTGCGGTGCGGGGGGCCGGGGTGGGGCAATTCATGGGACTGGCTGGGTGTGGCTCTGCTGACACAACCACAAGTGTCCCTGCAGCGTAACCCGCCTCTAAGCCCTGAGCACATTGTGGTGTGGCTGCTCGTTTGGGTCAATATTTGATGTGGTGGAGGCGACACATGCGCTCGGCAGCTGCTGTTCACCGGAGACACTGGCGCTGCAAAGCGCCGAGTCATGGAAGAGAGAATCATTGGTTTGTGGGGATTATTTGGATTAAAGGTACAGCGTGTGGGGCACGGGGACATCTGGTGGTGGGCCTGTGATACAAATGACGTTTTGTTAAAAGTCAAATGTGTTTTGTTTGTCCGTCCCGGCGACTGTAATAAAAAATGCAAGATGGCGGCTTTCACAGTGAGGATCTGCTCCTGGGTGACTCTCTATTAAAGAATGTATGTTACTCACCCTGTGAAACTCTACACGCAACATTGTCATATGTTCATGTTGGCTCTATAAATAAAGTTTAATGGGTTTTGGACAAATTAGAAAAATCATTCTCTTCATTTGAGCCAAGGGGAAACTTTCTGAGCCATTTGGCGCCATGTGACATGGAACTTGCAGTACCACCATTTGGCCACTATGTCTTTTTTTTTTTTTTTGCTTTATAGCTCGGTGCACTTCCTGTATCCAGTTCTTACCATACATTACGGTGAATTAGCGAAATTAGCAGGATTACGTAAAAACTACTCAACCAGTTGTTATCAAAATCCAGTTTTCCTCATTGATTTCTCAAAAAAATAAAAAAATAAAAATAAACAAAAAGAACATCTCCAGGACAACAACAAGAACAAGTGAGCACCTGATCACATTAAACGAGTTCTGCTTTCGATCCTGCCGCTCGAGACAACGTGTGACAAACTTCACTTCATCCTGTCATGGGTTCATCCGACCACGACATCATCATCATCTGAGGTCCCCTTTCCCACGTCTACAACCAGGGATACGAGCCCCCCCCAACCCCACCCCCCTGCCGCCATCTGTTTGCCTGTTTTTGGCTCCAACCTCACTGCCTTCCTGCCAACGTGATCTTTTTATAGCCGACTGGGACTGATTTCTGAGGGAACATGAATTTTTTTTTTTTTTTGAAATAAAGGATGACTCCACCTCAGGTGTGCTGGACCTTAAAACGCCAGCTGAAGTACAGCGCCCACGTGTGTGAGACAACTTGGGTTCGAATGGGGTTTGAATCGTAGCGTCTGGGTCCCGCGCCCCCGTTCTTCACGAGCGCCGCACATTAAAAATGCAGATTGCTCCATTCCTGGCTCTAATAGTGTTGTTATTTTTTGACTTCGTTAGATGCGAGGAATTTTGCGTCTCTGCCAAAGATGATGATGCACTTCCCCCCAGAAAACCTTTTGACGCCTCCACCCACTGAGACTAACAGCTGGAGCATTATGAGCCTCTTCCTCTTAAAGGTGCAGCGCGTAAGACTTGATGGAGATGCATGTTGTATCCATCACCTCACCCTCACCCCTCGGAACATGCGGGAGAACCTGTGGTCGACTTCAGGTGTCATCAAAAGTCAAAAGACGTTTAGTACGTGCTGTAAAAACATGGCGGCCCCCGCGGAGAGGAGCCCACATCCTCGTGTAAATAAACATGAATAGAAAATGACACAATGTCATAAACGTCACAAAATCGTACACACTGCACCTTTAAATCCGGTTCGTTGCCAAACACTGCACCTTGACCATTTGTCTGCCAGACTGGAAATCTGACAAAGACGAATGGAGGGGAAGCGCGGAGGCTTTCTGTGCTTAACTGACAGGCGCGGTCTTTCCCTGTTCGTAACCCCGCCCCCCTCTGGCGAGCAAGTATTCAGCCATTAAGCAAATAGGCTTTTGTGCGACGGTGACCTATCGGGGGCCGTGTCTTACGCCAATTTGACTTGCATGCAGGAACCACGTCCGTGCATCAGCGCTGACCCGATTCTGTCCCTCGCTGCGACACACCTGCTCCTGCACTTAGCATCGCATTTGCATATCCACTTTTGCATCCTTGCGATCGGACGAGGAGGGAGGAAGGTAGAGGAAGCGAGGGAGGGAGGGAGGGAGGAGGGGAGGGAGGGAGGAGGGGAGGGGTGGGGGGTGGGACCCAAATCTAATAGATGACACGTAGTATGTTCCCATGTCTGCAGTGATACTCCCAGGTACCGCATGTTAAATACAGAGCACTCCCATCATGATGACATATACACATCATCTGCAAATACGAAAATCCCATCGTCAAATTTGTGCATGGACGTGTGGAAATATGCCCTCACTATATTAGGGTCAGCTGATCAAATGCTCATTAAAGCTCAGCCAATCACATGGCAGCAATTTATACATGTACATACATGTAAATGTAGATTTATTATCCTCAAAGGACCTCTGCAGCCACTACGAGGAATTCAGGCCGTGACCATAACATGGTGTACCTAATAAAGTGGTCAACACCTGTGCTGACAGTGATGTTGCCACATGCCTATAAAGGCAATATTTACCTACAGGGCAACATAATAGAATTGCATGTATCCATTCTCTGGTTACACATTAAGACACAGATATATAACCAATATGAAATTACTATTGTAAATATGTAAAAAAAAAAAAAAGAATATATATATACGTAGGTATATACATATATATATATACATACACACGTAAATGTATGTGTATAGATATATAAACCAAAAAGAAAATCAAAGAACAAAAAAAATTATGTAATCTATGTATAAATGTAAAGGTATATAAATTAAAAATAAAATAAAAAGTGAGTAAAAAATAAATATACATGCACAAAAGATATATTTATACATTAAAAAGAAAAGGAAAAAAGGAAAAAAAGGAAAAAAGGAAAAAAGGAAAAAAGGAAAAAAGGAAAAAAGGAAAAGAAAAATATATGTATATCAATTAAGAAGAAAAAAAAATATATATATACCATTTAAGACGGGAGGAAAATAAATGAAAGAGCAGCTCCACCGTCACTGCCTGCACTGTTGACTGTTGACGTCTCGTCTGACTGGGGCAGTTCAACTTAATGACAGCTCCGCTCGCCATCTGCTGGGGAAGCTGTTCGCGCCGTACGCTGGGACAAACACGGGCCTCTCACATATGCACTGGAGATTATATACCATCCAATTATATCATTCAAGTACATTTTCCAGTCCATCAACAGCGGCACCAGCATGTCGGCCGCTTTATTGATTCTTGTTTCACGGTTCGGGCGAATTTACATGTAGCGCTCTCCAGCGCAATGATTTGTTCTTAATGTGGAATAATAGTGAGGATGGACGATTTTATACTCATGTGAACACCTCCTGTACCTACTCTCTGACTGGCCCCTCCCACCAGGAGACACTCTGGACCACAATGTTCTGCAGGAGCCAATTTAACAAGCCTCCTCCTTCCCCCTCTCTTCAATATTATCTCCACTTGTCATGAAGCTCAAGTGCCTGAAAGCCTGAGTCGAAATCAGAGATTGTGAGCTTGAAGAGGATGAGTGGGGAAATATAAATATGATGGGAAGCAGAAGCAGCAGCAGCAGCAGCAGCAGCAGCAGCAGCAGCAGGAGGCGGGGGTGGGAATAAATGGGGAACGGGGAGGAGAGGGAGCGACCGGGAGATCGGGAGTGGCAGGAAAAAAGGGGCGAGATGGAGAGGTTGTTGTCACAGCCCGGCGGCTCGGGCCCCGGCAATCCCTCATCTTTACATATGATAATCTCGGCGAGCCGCCAAATGAGGCGACCGGCGCGCACACGGAACGCCAATAATCTGGCACTCAAGCAAAAGTGACAGGCTGCGTTAGTCACTGGAAGAGGCCTCGCCGCCGCTCCACGTCAGGCGCTGACTGAAGCGGCTGTCACTCGCACGCTATCTGGGGCAAAGCGTTTCCGGGACAGAATGAGGAACATCCACCTGTCAATACCTCCGGCGCTAAAACCACAGACGCCGCCGGGTGCATGTATGTATGTACGTACTGTGTGCACGGTTTTTTATTTTTCATTTTTTTATTTTTTTTTATTCCCCCTCCGCCTGAGCAGACATTTCACATCTTGGTGTCATGTTGCAGGCAACATGGTGATGTGTTGATATGACAGGGACGGTGATGGAGACACAAAGCGGGGGGAATACTTACTGTTTGGATTCTGTGTGTTTTTCATCATGCTTGGATTTTCTGTCAGAGACACAAAGAGAGAGACAAACAGTGAGTCAAAGCTGTTGAGGCGCATTAAAGGTGCATACAGCTACATTTGGTGGGGGGTTTGAAGTCACTTTTTTACACTAACTAAAGCTAGCTTGGTCATTTATATCAACCTTTTTTTTATAGTTAATTCAGTGACGGGTCGTGATCTCCAGGAACAATCACTTCAGTGTAATGTTGCTAACATTAGCGACCTTAGCTAATATTAGCCAAGGTTGCAAACATTAGCAGCTAAGAACATTTTTTCCTCCCTTAAATTGTTCACTTGGTGAAGTTGTAGACATTAGCTAAACATTTTGCCAAAGTTAGCATTAGCATTAACATAGAGACGGTAAAATGCCAAATCAAAAGCCCTGTTGGGCACCAGCGCCTCCAAAAGTGAGCCAATCTCCTTGGTCAACTTTAGAGGCGAATCTATCGCTTGTTGGTACAAACTACGATCTTGGTCTCAATCAGTCACGAAATATTTAAGGAGGCGTGGCCTAATGAATGACACCTGGGCCGACCTTCATTTCTGGATGAACCAGGAAGTAGGAGGAGTTAGGCAAAGAGTGACCCGCCCACTATGAGCCTCATAAGCACTCTGCAGAAACCTATGGGTGACGTCAGGGACGCTACGTCCGTCTTTACGTACAGTCTATGCTTCTGACTGACATTTGCTGATGTGGACTGTTTTAGATCGAAAACACCGCTTTCAGAATAAAAGGCAGAGAAAGAGAGAGAGAGAGAGAGAGAGATTTTTCTCTTCTAATGAAGCTGAACTCCGAGTTCCTGCTAAATGTCTCGTCCCCATTGAGACATCGCGGGTCCGTTAATGGGCATCGGGGAACACGGAGCTTCGCACCGGAGCTGCCAGGTCACTTTGAAGTCAACAGCGAACCCCTGACACCGGCGCTCAGACAGTGTGTGTGTGTGTGTGTGTGTGTGTGTGTGTTGGGGGGGGGGGGGGGGGGGGGGGGGGAGGGCGTGCTCCCCCCCCTTCTTGTTTGTTTNGGGGGGGGGGGGGGGGGGGGGGGGGGGGGGGGGGGGGGGGGGGGGGGGGGGGGGGGGCGTTTGAGAGATATCGACTCCACCTTTTAATAAGTTGTGCTGACACCTCCTCGGCACAACACACCCCGACAATGTATTTCCATTCGGCAGCTCTCCGAGGGACGAAGTAATTGCAAAGGAAGGAGCAGACGAGCTTGAAGAGACTTCCCTTAAACTCCATTCACGCCAGCTATTTTGGGAGGTTCGCCCTGACATGTCAGAGGCTACATGTACAGCCCCTAACGTGAAACTTTTCCACCCTCTCCCGGCAACCGTTTCCATAGCAGCTCATCTGAGAACGCCACACAAATCGGCGTGCGCGCGTTGCGGCGCTTTGCGTGCGTTCGCCCGCCTCTGGACATTAGCATACGCATACATATCTGTGTGTTTCTGTATGTGTGTGCACTTTACGGGCTCGTGTTTGCGCTGACTCACTTCCTCCTCCGTAATCCCAGAGGGTATTATCACCCAGGGTGGCTAACTAAAGATCATCAACAACGCGAGGCGTCGGGGCGTCTCTGCACTGAGCCGTCATTATCCTCTATTATTCCCGACGATGTATATTGAACTCTCTCGCCGGGCTAGCGGAGTTGCGGAATGCCGCTCCCCCCCCCCCCCCCCGCGCCCCCCCCCAGGGCATCTCAAGGCCACGCGGGACAGCGCCAAGGTCACTTAATCATCATTTACTCCCCCTGAGCGCCGGCAGAAGCAATCCACAAAGAGACAGATGGGCCATACCCGGCACGTAGCCAGCAGAGGGTGCATCAGGATGTTAAATAGATATTAATGCTCCGCCTCCCCAAGGTAACGCCTCCCTAAAGTAGACTCTCGCCGGACCCGCCCACTAATTTGTACATTTGCGATAAGCGCTATCAAATCACTGAGCTGTTCCAGCTTCGTGTCAAAGTTGATCAAGTATGAAAATGGCGCCGGAGTGCTCAGGCAACTCGACTCCTTCAAGGTACAAGTATCAAAGGACCTGACGACTTCAGATCCATCATCTGGACTTCCATGCGCTTCTCTTCCGCGATGTAAATGTTTGATAGCCTCTCTGCTCCGACATGACAGAGCCATTATGCATAGTGCTTGCGACGGCTGGCATGGTGTTCTGGATGTGGCCCTCTAGAGGTGCTGCAGGGAAACAAAGTCCACGTCCATGGCAGATTTCGCAAATTATTTTCGACGGCATTAATCCAAGGGTGGGATTAATAAAAGTCCATGTATTATCAAGGGCTGATTCAGTTTTTATAACGTCTTTGAGGGGTTGAATGCAATATTGAATGCATACATCACACAGATATCTTTAATGGAAGGATGCAGCCACTCGGGTTCGCTGACGTGTCGGGTGACAGAGTCGTGGTGACGATGGGACTCACGGCTTCGGTCGACCCAAAACAAGCTTCTGTAAGGAAGGAGGGTCTTAGTCCATTGGACTGGTAGCCCCCTGGTGGCGTTTGACCTCGTAACTACTTCCTGTTTTCCAGCTGTAATGAAGCTCAACTACTACTTTGCCTCATATTTTCAAATTCATTTTCCACATCCTCAAAATGTCTTTTTGAACTTTTAGATGGATTATGGTGGACAAGAGGAGGCCAACTCTTGGGGGTTACACACAGAGGTTCACCCACCCAGGCCCGAATCAATGTCAGTGCAGAAGGTAGGCCCGGCCCCTCTGACCATCTTTAAACACACAAAATGACAATTACCAGAGGGGCTTTGACCCAACTGTCGTACTGCAACCACATTTACAAGTGCAGGTCCGAAGAGGCCAGCGCACATTTAGCTACAGTGCCACATCTGATTAAAATGCTTGCCCTTCACTGATGGAGATTTGTGAACAGGCCCAGAGCGGCCGGAGAATCCAGGGTAAACAGATCCAGACGAGCGGGACACATCGGAGCCTGTAAGCCGTCCAGCTCCCACATCAACACCAGCAAATCAACAACAACCTCCAGGTTCCGATAAACACGTTACCTCGGGTCTGGCCGCTGAACAGAGTGTTTGTCGAACACTGTCAAACACAGAGGTCCTTTGATTGGGAATCAAATGCTTTGGTGTCGTTGTTGGCGGTTGGGTGTTTGAGCGAGAGCCGCGCTCGACGATGGCAACGTCGCCCGATCCCTCGCGAGAGAGAATCGTTATCCTCGCTAAGTGCAGCCTTAAAAGGAATGTGTTGTTGAGCCAATTAGGGATACAATCTCTTATTAATCACACACTTAGCCGCATTAATGATTCATACCTAAAAGCAGTCGCATAAATCTCGTAAGTATTTTTCAAAGATATCGCAGATACATCAAATGAGTTTTGTAGAATTATATAATTTTCTGTGACATTAAAAGTGTGTAATTATATAAGTGTTCCCGGATTATTTTTGCAGAGCCAAGTTCTACAGTTTCATATTCATCACCCTCTCAATAATTCATCAAACTTAAATGCAATTTTGGTTCAACTGTGGCTGGAACGGACACTTTGTGGTTTGGGGCCGGAGCTTTCATACACACATACGCACCAAAGACGATGAGGCGGACGTGGGTAACCGTGGAGCTGAGAGGAAATGGTGTTCACGATGTTTACCACACGTACTGTAAGGTCAACGTGACTTTGACCTTCGACGACCAAATTTGAATCAGTTCATCTGGGAGTGGTGATGACTCTTTCTGCCTCATTTGGAGAAAGTCCTTGCACGTGTGTGTGAGATATGGTGTTCAAAACCCCAACCACGCGTTTTGTAATATCAACGTTACTTTGACCTTTGAGCGAGAAAATTGAATCAGTTCATCTCAGGGTGTTGAGGAGCATGTTTGACTAAATTTGAAGAAAGTCCTTGCACGTGTCTCTGAGAGAGAGTGTTCACAATGCTAAGCTTCTGTTTTGTAACACACACGTGTACGTACCAAAGACTATGAGGCGGGTGTGCGTGTCCGTGGAGCCGAGGGGATTCTGGGCTGTGCAGCGATACATGGAGCCGTTGAGCTCAGCCGGAACCCTCTCCAGAATCAGCTCCCTCCCCTCTCGCTCGGTGCTGCCATCCAGCAGGCGACCCCCCACCCGCGTCCAGGTGAAGAGGGGCTCGGGGAACACCTCATTCTATCAACAGCCAGGAAGAGGGAGGGGGGTAAGAAAGAGCGGGAGGAGGAATAAATAGAGATGAGGAGAAAGAGAGGAGAGCAGGACTGAGCCGAGACATTAAGAGCAGAGGATACATGAATAAAACAAGCTCCAATTTTTCTCCCTAATGCAATGACAAGTTAACAACATGCATTAATAATCAACACTTGGCTTTACAACACTTTTCCCCCTTCACATTTCTGGGCCCTCCAGAGAAACAAACCCCTCCCCCCTCTCACCCCGCCCCTCCTCCCTATTTCCAATTTAAAAACGCAACCCTCCATCAAGCAGTATTTCATTCATATCAGTGGGCCGACATGTTCGTAGATAATAAGAGGCACAGAAGAAGAGGGGGCACGTCTCTGGTACCATTCCACCTCAGAGCATCTTCACTGCTTCTTCACTCAACAATCTCACCTTGAAACACAATCTGCAACACACACACACACACACACATGCACACACACACACACACACATACACACACACACATTTTTTGGTTCACTTCGAAAATGAAAAAAAGGCCCAGAGAAGAGCAGGCTTTCAATACAGAGTGGTTTCCAGCATTCAAGCCCGATGTCCAAGGAGAGTGGCAGAAATCGGGACATTACAGGCACTTGACACATGACAAAGGCTTTCTTTTTGATCCGTTCCTGAAGAAATGAGCAATTCAGACCCCTGTAGGTCCGACTCCATCTTCTGCTCGATGCAGCCGTGAATAGAGTCAGAGTGAAACTAAAATCTTTTTTTTACGAAACGTGGCTAACTTCTGGCAAAAGTTTGATTCATTTAGATTGTATGTAACTTGCTGTATATATCGAGCCTGATAATGCACGTGGGTGGGTTGCGTGAGCGAATTGGAACCTTTGACCTTCAGATTCGAATCAGGTCATTGAGGATTTCCGACATCGGTGGCGCGAACGCAACAAAGGCAATTTGAGCTGTGGGCCATTAGCATGTCCCCGTGTCAGGATTAGTTACATCCTCCTCCTCTGGCTCCAGCTGCTCGCTATCGATGTGTCACTCCTGTCAAACTGATCAGGATGGTCCGCAGGCGATGCACGCTGAGAATTTTTTGTTTCGCCCAGAGACAAACCATGACAGCAGAAGAAGCAACGGAATCTACCGCGAACGGTGAGGCTGCTGGGTGGGGATGATGGACTTCAGACAGTCGGAGAGAGGTTGGTTTCTGTTTGTTTTTGGAGTTTTAGAGACCGAGGCTTCACCGAGCACAATCAGAGAAAATTTTTTTTTAAATCCAGGGTTTGGATTTTTACAACCCGTTTACTTAAAACCAAAATACGGCCGTGGGAATCCAGTGGTCGAGCTAAACAGGCTTAACTGCCCACGTGCACCACCCTCCAAAACAAAAATGGAAAAAAAAGCCCCATGCACTTACCCCGGGTGATCCTACCTGGAATCCTTGCACGGTGATGCGCACCGTGTCCCCCACCTTCGCCCGGCTGGGAGACATGAAGAGTTTAGGACCCTTGGGAGCAGCTGGAGAACAGGGAGACAAGAGGGAGAAAAGGTCATCGTACTGAGCATGGAGACCAAGCGAGAGACAGAAAGCGAGAGGGAGAGGGAGAGAGAGAGAGAGAGGGAGGGAGGGAGGGAGAGAGGAGAGAGAGAGAGAGGAAAACAATTTCCTGTCAATTAAGGTCACGGGGGCGAGAGGCGCGGGACCCGGCGTTTTTTTTTTCTTATCCGGACGACGGTGCCGGATTCATCCGTCCTCTCAGCGGACGGGAACTAAATTGGGTAGGTAGTCATTACGAGGAGGGAGCGGTGGTGCCGAGATAAGCGGCGGTCGGAGAGCTAATTCCCTTGTCCTGGTGTGGACGGCGGCCTCTTGATGGCTTTCATGTGGAAACAATGGCGGCGCAAGGAGCAGGCGGAGTCTAATATTAGCAACCGTCCCGCGCATGCAGCGTCAGATAAACCTCAAAATAGCTAGGTGGTTTCATCCGACCCACAGAAATAAGGGGCTTAGAAACTAGGTTTATACCAGACTTGTTTTCTTTCGCCTCTAAAGTTGAACATTTGAACAGAGAAGTCTCTGGGGATTGAGCCTCGAGTGGCCGCCCTGTGGAACTGCAGCTCTTTCCACTTCTACCCCCAAAAGATCGAACCAGATCATCAGGAATTGGGTTTGTTCGACATTGGTGGCCAAGATAAAATGAGTGTTGTGTAATAGCTAGGTGGTTTCATGACGGTAAGGCCCATAGAAGTTCTGCACGGTTTGAGATGATTAACACTTCCTGCGAAAGATAACGGCCTCGCCCTCTGAGCTCGCGCTTCCATATGTTAGACAAATGCCCCGCCCCCAGGAATCCTTCACTTATTAGTACCCTAAATAAATCACAGCCCGCTGCTTGTTTTCTTCGCAAACCAAAGGATAAACAAATGACCTCAGTTTTCAGCCATTAATCTGGCAGCAAACTGTCCTGTGTGCCTAATGGACCGCAGCCTTTTTTTCCTCAGGCAGCCATCGACGACAGGCCTTCATCAGACAAATGGATTAGGATTTGCACAGTCATATGTGTAAATGGGATTGAGCATGTGGCATCGGCGAGGGGCAACCTCCGGTGAAGCACAATAGGAAGTGAACAAACAGTGCAGTTCACAGGGTAACCACAAGGGGCTGTCTCAAAATCCCCATAGACTCTCATGTTAAAATGGTCGACTTCAGAGGTGGATGAAACATGTTTAACGTCGAGCGCAAACTACAGGTTTGGTCTCAATCAGACACAGAAACATTTCTAACTAGCTTATCTTGTTGTGAAACAGAAACAAATAAAAAAGAGGTTTTCGGGAAAGAGTTTCATGTGAAACGGGCTAATATTCAAATTTGACTGCCTATGCTAGCAGCTCGTCTTCCTGTGATCACAGAGTTGGTGCGAAGTCCCAAGAAGAATTCTCTTTTTAGGATTAAAGGAAAACATCCGAAACTTGGAGCATTTTGAAATGGGTGAATGTTCCATCCCGTGCTGATGACGGATGGATGGCTCTTTACAGGCGATTTTTTTGGCAAATCACCCTGAAGCATCTTTTCCATCCACCCACCCACACACACACACACACACACACACACACAAACACACACACACACACACACACACACACACACACACACACACACACACACACACACACACACACACACACACACACACACACACACACTAGCGGAATGGTATTTTTAAATACTGGTGTCCCGGCGTCACATGGAGCTCGCAAAGGCATATGGTGGGTGGAAGATGACGGCCCAATTCTGGGATTGGCTCCAACGTGACAGTTGGTGTCCCTACGTCAGCACCTTTGATTAGGGCGGCGTGCAGGAGTGATTGACACAGAAGGCACAGAATCCCTACGAGGGCGGGGGCGGGGGCGGGGGCGGGGGCGGGGGGCGGGGGCGGGGGCGAGGGCGAGGGCGAGGGCGGCGGTCGCATGGGACCCGTCACCTGTGAGACGCAACTTGTGCGACAATGGACTTTAGCCATCGCTTCGGGGGATAAACACGGGCCAGGTGTTCTTCACTCTGAGCCAGGACATCAACAGGTCTGCAGCACAGCTGCACAGCCTCAGACTCAAGCAGTTGAAGGGAACCTGTCATATTAGCTGGGTGACTGGTTTCTGAGAGAGAGAGGGAGGGGGAGGGGAGGGGGGGGGGGCAGGCACGCAACTGGATTCAAAAGGCCTGGCTGACTGCAGGAGCGCTGTATCGTAGCGAGCGCTGAGCCTTTGACGGATTCAACTAATGAAGAGGAGGCGATAAAGGAGGACGAGGCGGAAGTGTGGAGCCAAACCAGTCGAACACAGAGCCGGCTCTGGCTATTTTGGTGCCTTGGGCACGAACACCACGTACAGCTGTGCGACAGACCTTCATGCAGGGGTCATCAACTACATTCGTCCAAAGGGCCGAATGCTCTCGTAAAATAAAATAAAAATGAACATTGTATCCTAAACAGCATGTTATCAAGACTTGAGATGTGAATTTTCCTTCTGTTGTTTTTTCGCCTTTGTCAGTGGTAACAGACATCATGTTACCTGCGCTGAGTAAGCCACTAGGGGGCGACTGCTCTCGCTGGATGCAACCAGAAAGTCAAGCGGATGATTAATAAACTCATTTAAAATATGGCTCTAGCTATTTTGGTGCCTTGGGCATGAACACCACGTACAGCTGTACGACAGACCTTCATGCAGGGGTCATCAACTACATTTGTCCAAAGGGCCGAATGCTCTCGTAAAATAAAATAAAAATGAACATTGTATCCTAAACAGCATGTTATCAAGACTTGAGATGTGAATTTTCCTTCTGTTGTTTTTTCGCCTTTGTCAGTGGTAACAGACATCATGTTACCTGTGCTGAGCAAGCCACTAGGGGGCGACTGCTCTCGCTGGATGCAACCAGAAAGTCAAGCGGATGATTAATAAACTCATTTAAAATATATTCAAATTGAAAATTTAAAAGAACTACAGAGACCTGAGGAAGTAGCTTGAACAAAGCGGCAGTGGGCAGCATGTGGTGGGATTTGAACCCATCCCGGTGGTTGCAACCAAACTGTAAAAGAGTTGGCAGTTGACGCTCGCTGCCTTAAAGGTTTAATTGTCAATCAAACACAAAAACAAACACACTAGAATAACATATATATACATATATATATATATATATATTTTTTTTTTAATTGATTTTTTTCCAGGACTTGCAGGTGGCGCCCCCTTGGCAACCGCCTTCATAGCCCAAAGCCAAAAACAGGCTCTGCTAGCTGGATATAAAGAGCTTCCAGCATTCACCCAGATACAGATGCAAATTGTTAAACATGATCTACCGTATGAGATGACATAATAATAATAATAACAATAACAAAAAAAAGGATAATAATAATAACAATGATAATGATGATAACAATAATAATAACGATAATAATTATAATAATGATAATAATAAAAACAATAACATAAAAAAAATAAACACCTTAGCTCATCTAAAACCAAAAGCAAAGAACTCCCTTGAATGACCAGGCGGCGCCATGTTCCAGAATACAATCCAGGATATAGACTGAGACCTCACCGGCGCCGGCTCCATTTGTACGAGGAGCACGGCGCACGGCTCATGAATATTCATGCAGTGTAATACAACATTGGTGGATTGTCAGACTGTCGCTCCGTCTCGTGTGGCAATATTAAATCTCTGAAAGATTTATTACTTATGGCGACGTAGAGGACCCTCCTTTTCATTTCCTGACCAAACACACCTGAGAGAAGCGGAGCCCCCGCGTATATATATCATGAGACGGATCCAATGCAATTATACACTTAATATAAATGTGCTAGGATGAATACGTTATTTTCAGTTCAGCCTCTCCTCCTTCAGATGGAGGGTGACGAAGGGAGGAACAAAATAAATCAAAGAGTGAGACAGAGGGAGGGGGAGGGGCTTGTCAAAATGTTAACACCTTGGTCAATTAGCAGCAGATTCACAGGACGCGCTCGTCCCCTCAGGGTCACTGTCAACATGTGACATGAGCCGGCATTAGACTCCTTAGCGCAACACTTTGTCTGGAGGAGACAGCTCGTGTCATCGGATCTCGCCGCCGCCGCCGCCGCCGCCTTAAATGTGAGACTGTGGCGCTTTGTTTCCGTCCACTTGGGAAGGCGGGGCCACGGTTATTACTTTTTAGAGGATCATTTCTCTGCTGGTGGATTCAGTTCCCATCTGAGGGAGAATCATCTGCATAGCGTGCGGTTTGAAATAAGGGGTAACAGGGATCCTTTCACGGGTGCAGTTATGTTACATTTCAAGGATTCCTAACGTCCACTTAATTCTACTTTATAGACCAAAGCAAACAATTCTATAAACAAGTAAAATGGTATTGTTTACATCCAACCAGGAAATGACCAGACCTTTAAAATGCTGAAAAGCTCAGAAATACTAATCAAGTGAAAATTCTAGATCCAACCCTTTCATCCAGATCCACAACAAGTTTTATTCACTCTGTATGAATTAGGATTCAGTGACTCCCTGAGGTGAAGTTGCAAACTGCAGCTGAATAACTTTGACCTTACTTAAAAATCGTACACACTGGACCTTTAAGGTTTTGCATCCCCATGGTTTTTATTAGTAATTGTAATGTTCTGTAATGCCACTTATTATGTTCTATATTACTACTACTACTTATAATAACAACAACAATACTAATTGATGTATCGTTATTTTTATTATTGTCAATATTAGCATTACCATCATAATTTTAGTTGGTATTATTATTATAATTTTTAGTCTCCCACGTGCTTCATGAAACTATGATCATCCTCCACACTCCTGTCCACAGCGACACAGCCGAACAGTTTATAAACAAACTAATTCCAGTGCAAAAATAACTAATAATAAAAAAATAAAAAATAAAAATTAAAGTATTACAGGGAACAGAGGAAGGGGATGGAGCGCAGAGTGGGGGGGCAATCTAAGACCCCCTCATTATTCGTTATATGATGACATAATGACGTGGCTCTGACTGGAAGCGGTTTGGTGGAAAAGGGGTAAGAGAAACAGCGGCAGCAATGTCCTTTGAATTACCCCGCGTGAGACTTTCATCTGGATGGAAAAGGAAGTGAAGACACTTCCTGTTGCTCTGAAGTGAAAACAGCTTGACTGAGGAGGAATATCACAAAGGCTTTTGCTAATTGAGACCCTGTAGATTCACCCTATTTACCCAGATACCATATGGAGTCTATGGGCTCTGGTGGGGAAAGCTTGGCAGACCAAGAGCAAACACAACTTTGACTCATTTTATTTTTTTTTCCTAAAGTTATAAACTGCAACTGGAACAATGATATTGGGATGACGTGCGTTGACTCGTCACATGTCCTCTTTGACAATGAAGTGCGACGCGTCACCGCTGAGCGACGACGGCAGCATCGTCAGGAGCCGCGCGTCTAATTAGACGAGAGGTGGGAACACTGACAACCATGCACTCACGCATCACCGTTCACGCTGACTTCAATCACGCGCTAGCATCTCGCGGAGGAAGATGATGTTTATAGTGGCTCGTCTCCAGGACGACCAACGCCAGCGTAATGCCTTTGAAGTGTTAATTGGTTGCGCTGGGGGCCAACTTTACGAGAATAAAATACAAAAGTCAGACGTGTATTAGTCTCATATTCTGTGCATGGAGATGTTTGGAGTTGAAACTGTTCCATGGAATAGGGGGCGCTGTTCATCACAGGAAACACCTTGTCTTTGATGTTTATTCTACTTCCTGTTTGAGCTGATGTCACCGTGACACTTCCGACATCAACTAGGGGCAGTTGACCAATTACAAGAGCTGGCCAATCAGAGCAGGCAGGGCTTTTCTGTGAGGGAGGGGCTGGGGCCCTGCAGAGCATCTCAGGGAGAGAGTAAAAACAGGAGCTGGAGCGGTGGACAGTACGAGGCTTCCAGGTCAAAACACCACAGGAGTGAGTAATGTAGGTCCACGTTAGAACTCCATGTTTACTTGTGCCTTAAGGCGCGACTGTTTTTTCTGCTTTGGTCGTTTGCTGATGAACAAATGAACAACCCCACCGCTGCTGAGTTTCAGAGGGGATGAGGGAGACTCCTCTTTAAAGATCGAAGAACCATCGAAAGCTTTTCTCAGACGATATTACACTGGTCAGCGCGTCCAAATTGTCATTTGACTCCTCCTGATACAGGTTGACTTTTTCAATAACGCTGCCGAGTTAACTCAATCTAGCAACAGACAGCTCGATGAATTGCCCCGTCACTCAATCCCGGCCCCGCGTTTGCCGCTAAACTCGCAATCTGCTCGGCCGTAACACAATTAAGTGTCGGCAAATGAAAATCAGTGTTGTTCTCAGTACATTTGCAAAGAGGGAGACATGAGGGGACGGGTCAGTGTGGCAGAGCGAGACAGAGGAGATTTAGAAAGGACAGAAGAGAGAGAGAGTTTATGTGCATTCAGATGGATGGATGGATGGATGGATGGATGGATGGATGGATGATGGATGGATGATGGATGTGGGAGAGTTTTCCCGCAGTCAGGCGATGGATGAATGGCTGGGTGTGTGGATGGATGGGGTAAGTTGATGGATGGATGATTGGATGGGTGGGTGAAAGGATAGATGTTGGGTGAGTGGGTTGGATGGACGGAGGGTTGGACGGACGGAGGGTTGGACGGACGGAGGGTTGGATCCAGGGTTGGATGGACGGAGGGTTGGATGGACGGAGGGTTGGACAGAGGGAGGGTTGGATGGATGGAGGGTTGGACGGACAGAGGGGTTGGACGGACGGAGGGTTGGACGGACGGAGGGTTGGATCCCGGGTTGGACGGACGGAGGGTTGGACGGACGGAGGGTTGGACGGACGGAGGGCTGGACGGACGGAGGGTTGGATCCCGGGTTGGACGGACGGCTGATAGACGGGCTTCTACTCACCCAGAGTGACCTCGGTCTGCATGGGTCATTTTGTTCCAGATGGCCCGAGCCTCCTGGACAAGGATCTAGGATTCCAAAATACAAGGCATCATCATTTTCAATTACGTGATTCAACGAACAGCAAAACGGTGCGGTGAGTGGACAGTGAGTCTGCATACGTACAATCTTATCTTCTTTTTCGAGAGGAACCTCCTTGTGACGGCTGACACGGGTGCCGGGGACATGGGCGATGGTGATGGTGGGGTCCGCTGAGGCCATGAACGTGTTCAGAGTAGTGGCCACCAGTTTGGCATTAGAGTAGCCGCGTCTGCCTTTCGGCAGCACCGAGCTGATGGCGTACGGCTTCAGGTTAAAGGTCAGCTTCTTACGGTGGTGATACCTGAGGCGGGGAGGAGCAGAGAATCACAACACAACACACGTGGTATCGACGGGATTCCTCCGCCTTTGTGTTGAAACTCGTCCTGTGTCTATTTCCCCCCCAAAAGCTCCGGCAGCAACTCCAAAGAATGAGAAGATGGCAGACGATTAAGATAAGGAGCTGATTTCAGTGTGAATGTTCCGTGTGAAAAAACAGGCACGAGCTACATCCCGCCTCTGACCGCTGCATCGCTCTTCACCTGGACACTGGCCAAACAGTCTACGCTGTTGTTGGCACCGCATATTCAAAACACACGAGTTCTACTGTCAGCACAAAAGCTGGAGTTCTCACATCCGTCCGATTTCACTAAATGCCAGCGAGTGGACCGTCTTGCAGTCCACATTCCTGGGGAAGCGCCGCACCGCCTCGCAGGCCACCGACTTGTTGAAAGCCACGTACAGGAAGCGGAGGCGCGGATGTTGCTCGGCATACTTCACCAGCGTGGTCGTCTTTCCTGTACCTTTGACAGACAACGGTGATGATCAGATCTCTGAGGTGAGGCCTCATCACACCACCCATACAGACTTGAGTGGTAAAACAACTGATTCACCCCTTTCCCCCCCTACAGACTCACGCCATTCAATTCCACAGTTTACCTGCAAAAGCCATGATCTTGACCACATGGTCTTTCTGGATGTCGTGGCTGAGGACGCGCTGCTGTTCACAGGTCAGGTGAATCTGAGGCTTTCTGAAAACACAACAAGAACAAGATGGAGGTTTAAAAAAAAAATTTTTTTTAAAATAGTGAACCTGGCTCAGATGTCATTCGTGTGCGTCTTCAGTTACAAAAACACGGGACGAGATGTCGCCATCCTTTGTGCGAGCGCGCGCAAGGCATCGTGGCGAAGTCGTAACCCTGACGGAACTCGGGCTTTGCTCAACTTCTGGGACGCATCACCGGTGGTGTCGCTACGTCTCGAATGTAAGGACGGAAAAGAAGGAACTGAATGGTCCTCACCCATCCTGACCGGATCCCACAGCGAAGGGCCCGTTCTCCATCAGGTGAAGCACATAGTAGATGTTGTAATGCAACCTGTGAAGGCGGGGGAGAAGAAAACCGAGTCAGAGGAGGCAGTGAGGGCTGCTCGAGGATAACTGGTCAGGGGGTCTTGGGAGCTTCACCTGCTATTGATCCGCATGTCACTGCATCTCTCTGCAGCGAGCAGCATGGTGGCCATGTGGCTGAGGTACTCCGTGATGCCCGTGTGCGACATGCAGTCGGAGAGCAGCCACACCAGCGCCTGCACATCGCCTACGTTCTCGCTAAGCAGCAGTATGATCGCCATGGCTGCGTACGGGTTGGGACCCTGAGCTCAGAGATGAATCATGTCAAGGCATATTTCCTATGACGTCATTCCCCACATTCCTGGGTAACCGCCCCGTTGAGGTGATGCTTGCATCCATCGGCTCACCTCACCCTTCTGAGGCATGCGGGAGAACCTATGGTAGCCCTCAGTTGTCATTAAAGCTCAGAAGATGTGTTGTGCGTCCAATCCGGGCTGTCGTAAAAACAAGGCGGCCTCCACAGGGTGGACCCGCCCTTGGCGTAAATATACAATAATGGGCTAGTTTCAGGGTTGTGTAAAAAGCAAGTCTTGGGTTTGGCTAATTGGGGTGATTATACATTTGTAAAAAGGGCTAAATACAATTGTTTTGTCATTCTATTCCTAGAAATAGAAGTGATAAAAAAAAAATGACCGACTGCACCTTATAATCAATGAAGTGCGTCAGGACACGTTCAGATGAAACTTTCAAAAATGACAAATATCTGCTTCGTATTTCCTGATGTTTGAATGAGTGGATACTTTGGCCCCGTTGGCGACATATCCACCTGACTGGGGCTATTTGTCACTTATTTTATTACAGAAATGACAGCGTGTTGTTTGTGTGTGAGAGTCGTACCGCTGTGCCGCGCGTCAGGTACTTCTGAATATCAGGAATGCGTAACCTGATCGAGGCCTCGGCCTGAGGGAAGAGCCTGTGTTTCCTGACACGTGACAGGACGTCGTCTGGGTGAACGTGCTCTCCCACCTTATGCTGAGCCATCACACTGAACAAACACACACACACACACACACACACACACAACACACACACACACACACACACACACGAGTATGCTACAGCGTCACTATAACACTCAAGACTGAACCATTTGAGTGTTCTTTGCTGAGTCAGGCTTTCAACGTGAAAAAAGTGTTTTACGGTAAGTTTGTATTGTTAAAATATTTCACTGGTAGTAGAGCAGTCGCCTTTGAATGCAAAAGGTCACTGGTTCAAATCCCACTTTAACCCTGCTGCAGTGACTCTGGCCCCTGACGTTGATACCCTCAATGGCCCCGTATGCGTACTGGTAGAAATACTCCGTGACCCAGCAATGGATGAGCAGTGGGAGATGACACCACAAATACATCTGCGTAGATTTGTCAGTACAGTTGAATAGTGTCGCTTGTACCCAAGTTGTTTGCCTTCGGCATCTTCACTCAAACACACAGTCAAACAGATTGAAATGGCAGAGATCTGCGCTTCACTTCACAAGCTCTCTCTACAAACACTTCTAGATGCCAACGAGTTGTACGACTTACGCGACGAGGTTCCGTATGCTGTGCTGCGACGACGGTGGATCCCTGATGCCGCTCTCCTTCAGCGTGGACATCATCTCCTCCATCACGTCCTTCTCTTTCAGCATGTAGCGGTAGTATCGTTTCTTATAAGGCACGAACTGAAAGAAGAGAGACAAGTTCACATATTTCACATCACAGACAGCGACGTGGTTTAACTATAATATGGGAAAAGTCGATCAAAAATTATTTGCAACCCACTAGGCACCTGAGGATTTCTACATAGAGCCAGAGATGATGCGTAATATATCTCCCATATCACATAATACCTTTTATATTAAGATTCTATTTTCGGAAGAAAAAAAAAAAAAGATTGAGATACACTTCAGAATTAAACTGTTATTCATTAATCCATAATTACAGAAATACTCTTTGAGTCGAAGAGGCTCTAATTCAGTTATGGTCTTTTTTCCATTATAGTTCTAGTAGTATAAAATGCAGGATTTAAAAAAAAGTAATCCCTTGCAAATGTGTCGTGGCGTGTATGTGTATGTGCCAAGATGCTTAATCTATCAGAGTATTATTATTATCTTAATGTTTTGTTGTGCAAAATGACATTTGTGGGCAGGAACATTGTGTGTGGCCTTCACAATAAAAGCATGCTAAAACAAAATTACTTCATGGAGACTGAACACAAGTATATTCAAGAGACTGTTTCAACCTGGGGGTCCCGGACCATGTTTCTCCAGCGCTGACAGACAAGACTGACGCTGCGAAAGAGGTCCTGGGCCGGGACGTAGGAGAGAACAGCTATCAGGACTTCCTCAGGAAGGTCGTCCATACATCCCTGGGGCTTCTGTAGGACCTTGCTGTTGCCTAGGAGACCGTAATGAGAATCAGGAAGTGCCTCCACCTCCTCTTCCTCGTCGTGATTGTCTCTCTCAAAGTCGTCATCCACTCCGAACATCTCCGCGGTGATTCCCTCCAGGTAATCCACCTCCTCCTCCTCCTCCTCGGTCCTCACAGCAGCTAGAAGGGAGGAATCGTCGATCTCCTCCAGGTTTTCATGAAACTCTGAAGAGGAGGCAGCGGCAAGGAGGCTGATGTCATCGATCTCATCAAACTCATCTTCCTCCTCCTCCTCCTCCTCCTCCTCCTCCGGCTGTGAGGTCATCGCTTGAGAGTGAGAGAGAGAAAGAAGACACGGTGATACATTTATGATTCCTCGAAACACTGTACTAAAAACACTTTCGTGCCTGTGTCATAGGAATTCGTCAAAGGTGCCATACTGCACTTTCGGCGCTTGGTGGACGTCCTGGGGTGAAGCCACCTGGGCTCACGGCTGCCCTGCCCCTGGCTGACAGTGTTGGGCTGTGTCAGAGTTTGACATCCCTCCGCGCTTCGCCTCAGCCCGTTACACTCGGCGGCGTTCAGGTGTCTCCTCTTGGCCTTTGCTGGAAAACCACACAAGATTCAATCAGGTCTGTAGATAGCATGGACAGTGTTTGATCGGTGACACTGGGGTTATAAGGGTGCAATGTGTGCGCTTTGGTGACACCTGTTGGCGAAGTTGCACATCGTGTCCATCACCTCACCCTTTCTATAAATGTTGGTGTCATTGCTCTCGAATGAGCCTTTCATGTCAACATAGGGAGCAGAGTCCTCTGTATGGATGTGTGGCTGTATATAGCTCCAGTTTCGCCAAAGGCCTCAATTGTGAGTGTACTCACCTTTGACAGCCACCTCCATCTTGGTGCACAGCAAACACAGGCTGTACTCTACTAATCCATTCGCCCTTTCAACGCGGTTTTACTCACTTCCCCAAACTCGAGCACAAAAACAAGTTTGGAGTCGTTAGCTCTGATGCTACATGAACCTTCGCTACGAGCTTGTTTGTGGTTAAATTCCAGCATTTCTGCCCGCTAGAGCAAATAAACAAATATGACTCCTACTCGGTAAATTAAGTAATGATAGATAGACAGACGTTTCTATGCGTATTTGTGGCTAATGTCTTCTTTAGAACCCCCCAACACTGTTGTTTTGAAGTTTGTGTTGGTGCAGAAGGCTCATGATTGGCCTGCGTCTTCTTCTTCGCTTTTTCCTACTTCAAATCTATGTGACCTTAAAGGCACAGCATTGCCCCCTGCTGGACAAGTAGTATAAACGCAGAAAATCCGTCTTGCATGGATTTTTTTTTTTTAAATAAACAATTTGGACACAAAGGTCAGGGAAAAATATTCAGAAGAAATAATTCAAATACAAAAAAACGTTAAATATACTACGTGAAGATATGTGGATTTTATTGGCACCACCATCACTTTTAATTTATTATTTCTGCAATACATGATGAGAAATTGGAAATTGTTATGATGAGGTATAATTGCTAAGTGAATCCATAAGC
>JAFBJT010109815.1:0-10287 GCA_016785325.1 Chascanopsetta lugubris
CTGTGCTAATATGACTGACTATACTATACAGTCATTGATTGTCGTGGAAAGCGGGTTTGATCCTTAACGCTGAACCACAGTCCTGCAGATAATCAAGGAGTCTCAGCGGCAGCATGGCCTCAGACATGGAGACTACCAGAGATACAGGTAAGAGGGTCCAGTCCCAGCTGACCTCTCAACCACCGCCGATGTCAGCTCTGTTCACCAACGCTGCTGTTTCTCATGTCAGAGCCCAGCACGAGACATTCACAGATGTATGTTCCTAAAGGTCAAATGTGTACGATTCTGGTGACAGGTTTTCTTGATGACTCTTGGGTGTACAATGACATGATTGAATGAATGACTACTTTCATTACCTGTACGTGAGTCCTATGTATGTGGTGGGTTGTTTTTATGAAGGTTGCCATGTAGTGATTACCACAATGTTGTTGAAGAGCCTAGAATAAATACAAAAAACAACAACATGTGAGTGACTGAAGGCCACCATGGGTTCTCCTATGTGCTCAAAGGGTCGGGGTGAAGCGAGGACTATTCGGCCACAGCTTCAAAGCTCAATGTCAAAATCACACACACTTTCCCTTTAACTTTGTTCAAACTTTGTCATCTGTCGGTTGCAGATACTTTGTTTTACGTCACAGTATTTGTGTTGTCTTGTATAATCAATGTAGAGTAAGCAGAATGTGTGGAAATCTTTGCTGCCATATGGTTCACTCACTGCTGGTTTCTAGATATCTCTTGGAACGTTCAGTGAGTGAGATTTGGTGACATCAAGTGGTGAAAGTCACTTACCTCACACTTCCTTTTCAGGAGACCCGTGGACGCCCACAGTATTCATGAAGACTCAAACTATGTTTAGTTTGGCCAGTTTGGGGTTTTATAAAAATTCAGTGTTCACATTGCCCTCCATTTAGACGATCTACTCCTGATGTTGATATAAAAGTTCTTTTTCAAGCAAAATGTAAATATCAACTGTGTTAGATTTCGCAAAAAATGACAAACTAGGACACAAGCTTTTTTCAAGACAACATTTATACAAGGTAGTCATATGTTTTAACTACGATTACCTTCTCCACTGTGGAAACGTTCACACAAAGAAGCTTTGATAATTGACTGTAATATTATCTTGTATTTATCCATCTCCAGGGGCTATTGCTCTCGCCGACTGCGCCGACTGCGCAAGACTCTTGGCTTCAAGATGGGAAACAGACACAAGTTTGTTGGAAAGAAAATTACCGTGGAAATGCTTTCCGACAACAGGTTAGCAACCGATGACTTCAGTTTGTCAGTCTCGTTTGAATAAGTGGTAGTGAAGACTCAGGAGAGTCCAGTAATATAAAGGATCATGCTTTGATCAAACGCTCCTTCAACATATGTCAGTGTGACTATTGTGTCCTCTGCTCAAAATGAAAACACCTCATTTATCTCCTCCACCACCCCTCAGGTATCTTTTGATTGTTTTGATGGAGGCCGAACGTGCATGGAGCTACTCTATGCAGCTGAAGCAAGAGGCCAATACAGAACCCCGCAAACGCTTCCACCTGCTGGCACGTTTACGGAAGGCGGCCAAGCACAGTGAGAAGCTGGAGAAACTCTGCGACAGCCCCAATGTTGATGCTAAGACCAAACTGGAGGCACAGGTAAGCAACAGGATGTCATTAGACTGGATTCTGGGATGATTGGCAGGTGTTCAAAAGAAGAGTGTATGTCTTTTAGGAGAAGCGTGACTCCTGATGCACAGAATTATTTTTAAAAAAAACATTATTATAGGAGCTGGTTTTTCTTCTTCTAACAACATCCATCAATAACTCGTGATGTATTTGACTTCAGGCCTACACTGCGTACCTGAGAGGCATGGTGGAGTTTGAAATGCAGGAGTGGAAGCCTGCAATGGAGGCTTTCAACAAGTGCAAGTGAGTTTAAATACTGTTGTTTTTGAATAAAGTGGCATGGCAAATGATGTTTATTTATTTATTTATTTTTTAATTTTACCAAATTGATGGTAGACCAGAAAGGTACTTTTGGTATTTTGTCACCTGCACCATTGACAACACTTGTCTATCTTGGGGGGAATTACTCACCTTTGAATCTGCCTCACGTTTTTTCCTTCTTTTTTTGGTTTGATTGTTTAACAGTCTATCCTTGCTCTTGTCTAGATTTAAAGGCCAATAATGTCACAGACACGGAAGTTTTTGTTTGATTTGAAAATTTGATTGATTGTTGTTATGAACTTGGGGAAATGTATCACCTCTTAATTGTTGTCTTATCAGGACCATCTATGAGAAACTAGCCAGTGCCTTCACTGAGGAGCTGGCAGTATTGTATCGTCAGCGTGTGGAGGAGATATCGCCCAACATCCGCTACTGTGCTTACAACATTGGTGAGTAACAAACAATCCAACCTGATACTCCCCTACATAACTGTCAGATGGCACATGTTTTTAATCTCTCTCTCACACACACACACACACACACACAGTGTAACCAGACGTTTACCCCCTCTCTGATTGCAGGTGATCAGAATGCCATCAATGACTTGATGCAGATGAGACTGACCGGTGGAGGAGGGGGCATGATGGCTGAGAAACTTGAGGTGAACACACAGAAGATGGGCATTAGTCGATAGGCTTGTGTCATCGTTGGCTATCATTCATAAACGGTTGATACAACTTTTTCCCTTTTTCCCCTTCAGGCCCTCATCACTCAGGCTAGAACCAAGCAGGCGGCCACCATGAGTGAAGTGGAGTGGCGAGGGCGGACGGTGCCCGTCAAGATCGACAAAGCTCGAATCTTCCTGTTGGGTCTGGCCGACAATGAGTCTGCCATAGCTCAGGCAAGTCATTTCTGATTGGTAGAACTTGAATCAACACCGTTACTTTCACCAAGCCACAGGGACCTCTTACTTGGTGTGTACATCACTATTGGCTACATGCTCAGCAATAGCAATGCAACGATATTGGAGTGATTTAAAAAAAATTAAATAAAGAGCAAAACATTTGATTTTGGCAGGATGTTGAGGAATGTAATACCCAAATCCCGAAATGTTTTGTTGTGATTATCAAGGGGTTCAGAGTTTGGCCCCATACTGTACCTACAGGTGGCACCGAGTCTCAGTGTGCATATACCTCTGTCATCACCTACACTCTCCAGGAGCGATTGCAGAAATCCAGGGTCGGCCTGTGGCCTTTTAAACACAAGCATTTTAAATACCTCAGACTCTCCTGTTCTGTAAACTCTCAACAGATGGCACTCTCATCTTGACTGTCTCATATGTCCCTTCAGTGTCACATTAGCTCATTTCTAAGCCTCAAGGCTCAACACACCCTGTGGATACACCCATCGCACCCACAGCCACTCAGGTCTCTGGCATGTGGCCTCTCATCGTACGACTGCATTCTGTGCATTTCAGCCCACACATGAACACAGGGCTACACCCAGCAGGTCTCTGTGGACAGATCAGTGTCGTCACCTCCAAACACCCTTCATCCTCAAGTGGGCCCTTCGTGTGGCAGTTACAGGTTGTTGTTAAGCTGCGAGCTGCCATGACCGAGGGCTGATGAAGCCAGGTAGAAGCTGCCACAAATTGTTGTTTATCTTGTTGGACTTTTAAAGCAGAGAATGTAGAGTGTGACCTCTCGTTGATGGGAATGAGACGAGAGTTCTGATGACCGATGGTTTCTCAAGACATCAACACTGTAGGATTGCTTCTGTTCTGCCACGAAATCCTCATCTTTTAACTTTTGGTTCGAGCCGTACATCTGTCTTCGTGGAAAGTATCTGTTGACACCAAACTTCCTCTAATCAGTTTATCTGTTCCTGCCTCCACCTGAACAACAGAGGATGCTCGACAGGTTGAGCTGGTTGTGCCGGGCGTTGCTAGGGTGTTAGCATGAGTCTGCCACTAAATAACCTCAGCCCTCTGGGTGGATAAGAGCAGCTGCATGACACATCCATTATCAATTATCACTGTAAGGAATTTCCTTGTAACATTCTTCCTCTGTGATGCGATGAGGCTTTTCTTGCTTTTAAAAACTGTCACTGAGTCAGTCATGGCAGACATGTCCACATAACTATGCAAGCACTTCAAATTAAAATAACACTATCAGCATTTTCTCTGCCATTCATCGGACTGATGACAGTTTTGCACCAAGCTCGCATCCCTCTCGGCCCAACCATTGTACGTCTCATAACGCTATCTGAGTGGAGCATGTTGTCCGTGGCCGGGAGAAGCTGAGGAAAGGAACAATCCTGTCTTTCACAGATGTGTACCCTGAAACTCAACACTGTCTGATTGCTGGTGACTTGTGTGCAGGAATGTATGGGAAGCCTGCCACACAACATACCTGAGACTCCCCCCCCCCCCCCCCCCCCCCCCCCCACACACACACACACACACACTTTACCACAGTCACATTCCAGCTTTAACTGATGCTCTTTGTGTTTATCTACTACAGCATAACATCACATTGAATATTTACTTGTAACTGAAGCTGTAATCAGGCGGAAGGTAGTTTAATGGTGGAGCACAAGGTGGTTGTTTCATCTTTAAAGTGATGTGTGGAGCAACTTCATTGTTCTCCTAAAATGTTCAGAGGTTCAGTAGTTCATGTTCAGGTTTGTTGACCAGAAATGTTAACCCCATGTGAAAGGCACGAAGAATTAGTGAAACTCAAACTTGTTTACTCTCAGAATTTTTCTCACTGTAAAACCTTTTGACCTTTTGAGTTTCAAGGAATTGAGCATATACGTCTTGGCGTTGAAGTTCGGAGAGGATATAATGAAGTATGGTGTATGGATGTTTTTATATACCTGTCACACTTTGTTACCTGACTCACAGAGTATTAATTTCAAGTGTTTCTTGTGCAGGCAGCTAATGAGGAGACCAAAGAGCATCTGTATGAGACCCTGCTGGTCGAGTGCAGAGACACCATACAGGCTGTGAGGGAAGAACTCAAGAGTGAGGTGGTAAGATGGCGTATTTGGATCAAAGTGGGGGATGGGAGGATTTGTGCGACTTGGATGTCAAACGTTTGATTTACAGTTTGTGTCAAGAACAGGAACAACTGGAATGTGAAAAGGCATTCAAAAAATGTTAATGAAAAAAACATTGTTCTTGTAGAGGCAGCGAGAGAGAGGCGCTGATGGCGACAGTGGTAAAGTTTCTAACCTGCAGTTCCTGCACAGGTAAATAACATTTCTTTTCTCATCACAACACCTGTTGGGGCCTGTGATAGTTCCCCCTTTGATAATAAAAGAAATAAACACGTGTCTCTCTGTTTTCCCAGTTACTTGACCTACATCAAGCTGTGCACTCTGGTGAAGAGGAACGAGAGCATGGCCAACACTCTTCACGCCAAACTCAAGGAGCCTGAGACGGACGAGAGCAAGAGGGGCCCGCGTCCTCAGGACCTGATACGTCTCTACGACATCATCCTGCAGGTACGTGTCTGAGCGCTGCACATATCATGGACACATGATTTCTGTGTGAAGCTCATAGCAGTTGTGTTTTTGTTTTGTTTTTTAATTAAAAGTTGCTTTTACTCCATGTTACTCAATCGCACACAGTCTTAACCACTTTTAGTGGACTGGTTTGATGTTTGATCTACGTCATCAACTCTCGCCTTTGACTCTGTCCTCTTCTCCAGAGTCTGACTGAGCTCTCCACCCTACAAGGTCTGGAGAACGACCACACCTTCCAGAAGGAGGTGTCCCTCAAGACACTGGTTTACAAGGCCTATAGGTATACAACATGAAAGCACTGTATGGGTGGACCTGTATGATTGTTATGGTTTTGTTTCTGACCTATTTTTGATCAAAGACCTGTATATTTTGTCTGCAAGGCGACTTTCTTATACACCGCTCCCTTCTGCCTGTTTTCATTTTGCAGGTGTTTCTTCATAGCCCAGTCATACGTGCTGGTGAAGAAGTGGAGTGAAGCGCTGGTGCTGTACGAGAGGGTGCTGAAATACGCCAAGGAGGTCCAGTCTAAGGCGAAGAGCCTCAACAACACCCTTAAGGTTTGTCGGGCACGCAGCAGCATTGGCAGGGACACTTTTCAGCAATGTCATTAAAACCCATCATCAATTTCTGTAGGATCTCCCTGATGTTCAGGAGCTGATTGCTGAGGTCAATGCGGAGAAATACTCACTTCAAGCTGCTGCCATTTTAGGTGAGGACGGCCCCCCTCTGATTTGACCCTTGGTTTTACCCCCAACTCTTCATTCTTTCCAACTCCGTTCACAATCCTGATGAGCTGTTTGTTTTTCAGACACGGATGAGACGGTCGAGGTTCCCGCTCAGCAGCCGGTGAAAGACAACAGAGTAAGAGAAGTGACGCTATTCATTAAAGCATAAGTATCAATATCCTTTCATTTGAACCGTTAGAATCAGTTCAAATTAGATTATCACGTCGATCAATTCACCAATGTTCAATTTCCACCCATGCAGCCACTCTGCGACCGCCTGGAGACTTTCCGCCTCGAACCCGCCCTCGTAGGAAAGCAGCCCAACCTGGTGCAGTTCCCCCCTGACTTCCAGCCAATCCCCTGCAAGCCCCTGTTCTTTGACCTCGCCCTCAACCACGTGACCTTCCCACCACTGGATGACAAGGTGGAGCAGAAGGGCAAGGGCGGCCTCACCGGCTACATCAAGGGCATCTTTGGCTTCGGCAGCTAGAGCAAACCCGCCGGGTTTCGGCCTCCACATGAGAACCACAACGCCCCAAGTTTACCACAAATGATCAGACTTGGGTCAGTCGACGTTTAGAATATTTTTGTTTACTTTTATTTTAATTTGTGGTGCCTACATGAAAGATGAGTGGGTCTCAAGAAAGAGTAGGTGGTTTAATCTTTGTGGAAAGATCATTGAGAAGTAATTGAGTGAGTTTAAAACAGCAATATGACCCAAGTCCACCTGATACCTTCTGATATAGCACCAGGCTGTGTGGGCTCTGATTGCATCAACTCCATCTTTAACTTAGGCTGCGGAGCCCAAATCTTTGTCAGAGTCAGCCGAGGTACTATGGCATCACTTTTGTTCCCCATCATTTCATAAGCGCCTTCATTTGATTGTCTCGACTGTTTTCTCCTCTGCGTGTGTTTCAGCTTCGTTCCTTAAATGTTAAAAGAGATAACGTGTGACCTGTAGTTCGACAGACCGCCATGCGTCATAGTTCAGCTTTGTCCTCGTCCCCTTTGCCCTAACTCCGCTCCCATTGATGCCACGTCAAAGCTAAGGTTGGCAAGAGAAGACGACGCTCGCCCCTAACCCGTTCTATCAGCCCTACTGTACAAGCTTCACCCCCAAAACACGTAGCCACGGCTGCTGGAAGATGTCCTTCCAGTGGCGAGTCTGCTGACCTCTGGCTATCATCTCTGCCTCAGTGCTTTTAGTCCACGTGGTCACGTGCAGGAGGAGCAGGCAGCTTAGCGAGTAACAGTATACTGTTTGCTTCAGTGTAATGAAATGATAGGTTGTTTGTTACCGTTCTGTCGGGGCAACGGTCTCCAGTTTCTTCGTCGGATGTTTGTTTATCGAAGCTCTCAGGATGTGACGAGGGTTCTATGAGGTACATGAAACGTTTTTCAGAAACAATTCAGCAACGCTGCCTTTTAATGAAAGAGTGACAAGTGGGGCAAGGAATGCAGCCAGACACCCACTTGTTTTGTTTTACACATCACCCACAACACTACAGGTCAGTACTGCAACATTAAAACTGGAGGACAAGCTGCTAAAGAGCACAGGAAGGAAAAATCTGTCTTTTGTGTTTGCAGCTTCAAGTCGTGTGTGTGTCATCATGTTACCTCTTCACAGACTGGGAAGATGGATGGTGAAGCCATGAATCAAAGAGTGAAATCATTGTTTTAAAATTATATTACAAACAGCTTATATTAATGTTGCATTGTGTGATTTGAGTTAATTGATCATCATGTCAGACAAGGGTCCAACTTCTTTAGCTCACAGAAACCCATTTTTTATCACCCTTCTCATATTCTAAAGGGGCATTTATTTACCAAAATGGTGTCCTTACTGATGACTATGTTGTGCCCCAATGATAATGACTACTTCAGGTTTTATTTTGGTGTTTTATTTACATTTTCAATGGATTCACTGTTAAAGGTACAGCAGTGAATATTCAGTTCAGGGGAGGGTTTTTAAGAACATTCAGCACATCTGTGCTTCAGACAAAGACAAAACCATGTCATCGCTATCACATGTCAGTGTGGTGTAGAAAGATCCTCTGCTGTCAGTCGTCTGCCACTCATGATGTGGATGCTCAGAATGCCCACATACCAAAGTCACACAGTTCCCCTGATCCTTAAGGGACCTGCTTTTCTCTGTGACCTCTGATTGGAGGATGTCTCATGTTAACCGTTTTGCTCTCTTGTTTTCATCGATGTTTTATTTTATTTTTTTTCTTTTCTCCCCTGATGTGTTTTATCTTAATGAATTGCGATGGTAGTGTTGGAAATGGTTCCAGCTCTCAACCTCAAATAACCTGGAAACCATTAGTCATGATCAGTTACTCCGAGAATGAGAATGTATGGTTTAGTCTCCAGGTCAATCATTAAATAAATAAACACCCTTTATTTGACACTCTTCACTGAAGTGTGTTCTGTTGAAATCACTTATGACTAACACCTCTGTTTTAAATGCAGAAGGGAGAATGTCTGAACGAAGGAAAAGAGTACAGGTGTGTTTGTGTTTCTTCACTTGTGCGTGTGTTTTGGGTGTGGGTGTGCTACCAGGAGTGTGTAAGATGCCTTTGCAGGGTGTGTGCGTGTGTGTTCAGGTTTACATTACATATAGGCATTTTTATGAAAATAACATGTAATTACCGAAGAAAAGGACGTCTTCACTTTAAGATCACAAGACAATTTCTATTGATTGATTGATTATTTACTTCCCATTTACTCTTTGTCGTCCGTGCACAGATACACTGTCACTCGTACTTTAATCTGTCAGGGAATGACAGCAGATGTCTGTGCTGTAACAGGGTGAAGATACATTATTACTTCAATACAGACAACAAAGTTTTGTTTAGTGTTAAAACCCTGACACACCCTCACTGTGACTCTCGCCTCCACTCTTTGCTCGGTGACATTCAGATAATATCCTCCATGTTTATGTTGCACTGTAAACTATGATGACTCATTCCATTATGTGAAGCGTCGTGGGATTTGACCCTTGGTGACAACATGGTGGTGCAACATGGCAGCCTCCATTAAGAGGACCGACCTTTGGTGGAGTAGGGGTCATGTGGTGACACTGACCGCGGAGAGCCGCTGTATAACACATGGTCTCATATCAGCTCAACCTGTACCGGGCCCACGTAGACCACAGCCCCTGGATTGAGCCCAGGCAGTGGTTAGCGGTAGCATCTTAGCTCATGTTTTGTCACACAGATGTAATAACCAGTGATAGATGGTGAACTGAAAGCAGTACAATGGCTGCTAAATGAATAATCACAACCTGTTTTTTATGATTTTTTTTTACAGTTGCTGCTGATTAAATGTAACATTGGAATGTTTAATTGCATTTACTAGGTTCATATGAATTGTTTTACGATGACTAATAACCACGATGAGTCTCTTGACAGAAAATTCCGGACGTGGACGCACCCAGAGAGAGAGAGAGAGAGAGAGAGAATGGCTGGACACATCAAAAATGTGTGCTCTGTGAACTCTTCCCCACTGGGCTGTGAAGAAAGCCGCCTGGCCACATTCCCGGCCATGATTCCCTATTGTTGATATGCTGCACAGAGACACCCTGATCCGCACTGAACATGCCTGTCTGCAGATTCTACAACACAGGCTTTTATTTTTATTTTTTTTACATACCCTCATGTGACGTGTTCCTCTCAGACTCCTCTCATTGTCTACATGTATCATGAACATTATGACATGTGCCCGTGTGTGTGTGTGTGGCAGCATTACGTAACTGCGTTGTTGACTGTACACACAGGGTCTGTGTATTTATGTAGCATCACGTCAGCACAGCTGAGGGTGAACATGGTGTGGATGTTGAACGCAGCTTGGTTGGGTACAGTGTGTAGCATTTAGTGACAGCTAGTGGTGAAGATGAATAGCTCAGGTTAAAAAAACCCTCACCATTCTGCACTCTGCTGAGCATATAGGAGGAGCTATGGATGCATTCAATAATCAATAACCCACAAACAGAGCGTAGTGGAGGGGGTCCATTCCTGCTGTGAATATATAGGTAATGAAAATAGTCATGAATATTTCCAGGTGATTATACAGACAAAGTATAATTCATTTGCTTTTTGTTTACT